>JAPVRG010301397.1:10356-23920 GCA_029783565.1 Rhagoletis cerasi
CCCCCCCCCCCCCCCCCCCCCCCCCCCCCCCCCCCCCCCCCCCCCCCCCCCCCCCCCCCCCCCCCCCCCCCCCCCCCCCCCCCCCCCCCCCCCCCCCCCCCCACCTCACTTCGAAGGTGATTTCCTGACACTATGAAATAATCGTGACCTTGTATTATGAAGTTCCTTCTGGTGAAATGCAATCGCGAATATTACGCTAGTCAGTAACCTGAAGCGGGTACAATTGCTGACCCTAAATGGAATCAGCAGGGCCGCATTCATTCTATATCCAAATGTCATGCTCAAAATAGCGGTCGTCGACATCGTAGGTAAGGCGGCAGGGGTTTCAGTTATAATTAGGACCACCACACGTTTAAATGACTCAGGATATGGGCGCCCAAATATCGTTTGAGGCTTCGACTTTTTCCTTGATACCACCATATCTGCGTGGCTAGACCAGAACAAGTTGGCGCTTTCTTCTTTCACATCACCTTTTGGGGAGAGTACACGAGAGGCAGTTGTTGGAAGGAGGCTTCTATTATTGATGTCTAAACGGCAGTCAGAGATTTGAGCGCGCTCACGATGAGCTCAAGGCTAGTTGGAGAATTCCCGATCTGATTATTTTCTAGTTAGACTTACATGGACCGCACTGGTGTATCAGGAAAGGCAGCCACAGTCGGTTTGTACAGCATAGGTTCAGCGTAAAATTGGACATGTACAAATGCAAAGACTTTCCGACCGAATGAGGATCGAAGACGTTCAAGGGATCTTGTTAGGCTTGCAAAGTCGCACCTCCCAATTCTGGAAATTAGTTTGACAGCACACTGGCTAATTGCTACTCGCGCGTTGAAGCTGTTTTCATAGCTGCTCAGAGTACGATGAGGTGGAATCATCTCAACTTCTTCTCTTAAGCTGCGAATTTTTTGCATGTGTGCTGTTTAAATAGTTTGGAGCGTACTTTCTAAATATTTTTGAGCAGAGTAATATAAGCCTTCTTTAAGGTTTTTTTTCTTTATTTCGTTAGGTGGTGGTTTTTTTCAGAAATAAAAAAACTAGTTTCATTTGATACTTTTTACCATCATACAAAAGAACTATTCTTGACATTTGTTGCGGTTGAGATGTTCAATTCTGAAGTTTCAATTTTCGATAGCGCGTTTGAGCATATTGAGTTGACCGATATCTCGCCATTATAACAGACTATTTGATGCCTGAATTGAAGCACGTGGCCTCAAAGACAATTGGTTCCAATAAGATGGTGCTTCTTGCGAGAACGATGCGGTGAAAAATGCATTTCATGCTTCGGACTAATGAATTGGCCGCCTAGGTCATGTGACATCACACCTGTAGACTTTTCTCTTTGGGGCTGCGTAAAGTCCAAATCTACCTATATGGATAAGCCAGCTACGATTGAGGCATTGGAGGCCAACATTCCTCGAGTCATTGACCAAATACCACTCAATATGGTCGAACGCGTCATCGAAAATTGGAGCTTCAGAATGGACCATCTATACCGCAGATACGGTCAAATTTTGAAAGAAATTATCTTCAAAAAAACAAATGTCAGGAATTTTTATTTTCCATGATAGTAACGATTATTCAAAAAATTTATTTTTTATTATTTTTTATTTTTGGAAAAGGTGCCTATAAATTACTCACCCAACATAAACGTTTCAGCTAGTATTTCAACGCATAGCAAAACATTTTCATGAAATTAATTCCTACCACTCCAAATGCATTCCCAAGACGCCTCAAAAGCTTAATATTATTATATTCTAAATTAATCCTTTTTATTATAATACCCCAGAATTAGTATTACAAAGAAATAAAGGAATGTGGGAACGTTTAGAAAACTTGTAATACTGATTAATTTGAGGCAGCAGCAGACAATAAAGTAGACACAATTAATTTTTGCACGCAACTGAAAAGCTGCTTGTTTGGGTTTCCCCTCGACGACACACCAAACGAACGCCGACAAAGAACACACCAAAGCCACAGAAAAAAATGAAATACATAAATGCGACGGTTGTGTAAAAAGTTCGCCTCAAAGGATAATGCTAAGCCAATAACGTTTTTTTTGTCAAGAAAAAAAACCAAAAAAAAACTATAATCAATGGAAAGTACTTGTATATTAGTAGCTATGTATAAGGAAATAGTCAGGCATGTGGCAAAGTGGCTTACGAGAGTCAAACAATGAATGTCCTATTTGTATATATGTACATATGTATGTAAGTGCGCTCGCAGAAGAGTAGATAGTGGGAATAGATCAAATCTTATCATAGAACAACCAGCAAAGTACGGCAGACGCACCAGCAAACACCCGGCCAAAAAATAAACTCCGGCAGTTAGAGAGGGTCGTTCAATGAAACGCGTGGCAACAGCCAGTGCAACAAGGGAATGTTGGTGGTGGTGTTGCAACCGGCTGCGCTTAAAGTTTAGCGATGCGTGCTAATGCTTTGTATGTAACAATACGCACACCAGCCAAAAAAAAAACGACCTACAATATCCAACAAACAAAAATGCCAAACCGACTTAGAGCAAAGAAATTAGTGTAAAACTAAAATCCGATTTGGTAGACAATGCGTAAGAATTTGCTGCCAAAGCGTAAAGCGCTCTTCATCGTTGCCACCCGTCGCTCATCGGATTGCGGATGTACTTTGGTTTTTTTTTTATTTCTCAGCTTATCGCAATTGTTGTACCATACAAATGCACATGCATAATAGATACCACAAAGGTATATATGTACATAGTTTGCCACATAGTTTGATGTTGCAATATGATATGCCCCGTTAGGTTAGTCCTATGGGAATGCCTCATGTTGCAGCGTGGTAAAATAATCAATTTTCGCAAAGGGATGCTGCACACTCAACGCTGTTATCCATTTAGTTTATGTTTAGCTTTCATAGACCACCACCGCTACTTTGCTATCCCAGACTCATGCTGCTAAGTGTATTCTGCTTGGCTGATTCGTTGGCTGTGTAATGCAACGTTAAGTTGATTTCTTTTATACATTTTTTATCAAGTGCTTCTCATCTAAACGATTTCTGACTGACCCCATAAAGGACGAAACAAATTTTTGGTGGTGGCGGCAAGCAATTGGTGCGCTCTTCCTTTGCACTCTGCTCACGTATGAGACTGCTATTTCGTGGGTATGCCTCTTTTGATGACTCTGTTTGATTGAAAGCTTCAAGGGCAGGGAAATTTGTAATTTTCTTTGCATTACAAGTAATTTAGTCAAATCAAAAAGATGGATCGGTTGTGGGTTTTAAAGGCACTTACGTCTTGAATTGGAGTGTGCCAAACTTTACCTACGTACATTAGACTTTGTTAAATAAAACCACTACATTTTTTCCGTTCCATATTAAAATTTCGTTGTCGGTAAAAAAAAATAAATATTGTAGCAATATTTCAGCCCTGTATCTTGATTTTTCCGTTAGCGTTCTCGGAAATAAGAATTCTCAATGAAAAAAATGTTTTCCGCTACTTGTTTTATAAACAATGAAATATAACAAATAAAAACACAAAACCTTATAGCCCAATAAATTTAAATAATAAAGTGCAAGTTTGAAGTAGCTAGGACTCACCGTTGATTTTTGACATTTTTTTTTGTTGACGGTGTCTGTAATTTTCTTCCATACAAAGTATGTTCGACGATTTTTTTACATAGAAAAAAATGAGCGACCCTTAAAAAAAAAATTTGCTAAAAATCAGCGGCAAGTTCTAACTACTTCAAACCTGCACTAAAGTTGATTGGGCTACAAGATTTTTTATTTCTTATATTTAATTGTTTATAAACAAGTAGCGGAAAGTATTTTTTTCAGTGAAAACTCTTATTTTTGCGAGCGCTTACTGAAAATGAAGATAGAGTGCTGAAACGTTGTCAAATTTTTTTTTGTGACAGACAACGAATTTTTTATATGCGACTGAAAGCAAAAAAATAGTTGTTTTATTTGACACAGTGTTATGTACAAATTTGTAGCTCGAAATATTTTTTGCAAATATTTATTAAACTGCTCATAAAAGAAATGCCGATTCGAAAAGCCCTAACATATTTATCTAATTTGTAGGTATCGAATTTCTGATCTCTTCGTCTCTATATTTTTTAGCTATCTTCACAATCTGTTCACCGCTCAGTAAGTTTGTAGAAAAAGAGAAAGAAGAATGCATATTATTCAATTAAGGATAATATTTAACACCAGTGAGGAGCTGGTGGAGCTTTAACTCTAGCCAGCTTTTACCATATAAAGCTTTCAAAAGCTTTATTTTTTATTTTTTTTATAGTGAATGATTTAAAACAGCGACGACCAAAGTGAGCTTTTACTCGGCGCGCGTCTATATAAACTCTATAGAAAGCTGCTTAAAGCTTTCGCCGAGGGGTGTGTTTAGGTCAAGATGGTTATTAAGTCGACATAAAGCTTTTAAAAGCTTCCTCCGCAGGACATTTTTTGGTCGTGATTGAGTTAAATCTAAAAAAAGCTTTTAAAAGCTTCCCACAAGGAACATATTTTTATGTTTTGGTACATAGGAAGCTTAAAAAATCTCTGCACTCGGAAAATATGTTGTCCGTCACCAATTTACGAGTTACACAACCTACGTTCAAAGAACATCTGTCGGGAAAAGCTTTTTAAAGCCATCTATTGATTTGATATGAAAGCACGCAGCGTAAAACCTCTCTCTGATCGTCCTTGAAAAATCAAGAAAAAATTACATTCGATATGCTCAACACAGCGGAGGCGCACGGACTTGGTACACTAGGTAATATGAATACGAAAGAAGTTCGGTAAGAAGTAATGCTATCAGCCAGTCATCCATACACCTGCCAAAGATACGTGACGAGGTGGCCACAACACTGCATGCTCTACCGAACACCGTCGAGTCTCCGGTAGTAATGGTGTTTTTGCTCAGGCAAAAAACTCTGGCTATTTAAGCCGACTCTTGTTTTCGCTTACCTGATTTTCTGGTGAACGAAAGCTCTCATATCTGTAGGAGGCCAAAAAAAAAACCTGAATGATAGTGGTTGAACCAAAAGAAGTCTACGACCCCTGTATTAAAAAAAACGCCGTTGGACCTGACAATTCATTTCTGAAGCATCGGCAGCCGTATTGATTGAATTGAAAGTGCTTAAAGGCTTTATTTACACTTGCAGACGGCAAGGCCAAACTCCTTGCTATTAAGCTTTACATTTTAGTCTGTTCGGTCTAAATAGGCTCAGTGCGGGCATCACTTTTAGGCATACCAAGAAAGGCGATAAATCCACTTTGGGAAGTCATTTCTGAGTATGTCCCTGCCCTAGAGTTCCATAACAGCAGAAAACAATTCATAGAAAAACTGTGTATTATCACAAAAGGTGAGCTGACGAAGAGGTATAGATGCCAATTAAAGTTGAAGGAAAGTAATTTTCGCAGCTAAGTAGTCTGGAGCACTAACTGAGTTATAGGGGTGAGTCAAAGAACCCTTCCTCTCTGCCAAGCCATGGATCTAACCTATGTTTTTTGGAGAGTCTCGTCTGTAAGTCAAAGAAGTATAGAACTTCAATCACGTCCTCTTTACAGATAGCATCCATGGCTGCGAGGTTCTTTAGCGAGGGAACCGAGGGTTTGCCTAGAGATAAAGTGATCTCTCGAAAATCTGGCGAGTAAATCCAATAGGCACTGGCCCTCGGCCCTCAAAGCCGTGTATGCCTGTGCCTTGCAAAGTTTTATCGATTTGGCTGGTAACACTTTACGCTGCCAGTGCTGGCTAAGGATCATTCCAATGGATAATGGAAGTCTACTTTGACTGGTCTTTGCAGAGTAAGTATGTAATTAGATCCTCACCCTATATCAGTTAACCAAGATTTCGGGTTGTAACAAGAACGAGTCAAACTAATCTTCTAAATCTTCTATGCCGATCGGCACGCAGATATGCTATACAAAACTGTTTATGGACGGGCTCGTATAAGGATAAATATCCTATTAGACCGCGAGCCTAGGCTTGGGTTACCCTACCTAGGGAGTTTCCGTATTTTATCAACTTGACGAGCTCCAGAGGAAGAATAAGGCTTCGTCGGTTTCCTCAGTATTTTAGATCAGGTTAATCTGATTGTTTGTGTTCCACGCAACGAGCGTTTGGTCAGTCAGTTATAGTCCACATCTTTAAGAATTCGACGCTTTTAGCTGGTCTAAGAACTCCCCAAATTCCTTCGTTTTGAATATCAGGCAGCTAAACTCTTAAAACTACATACTTGCCTTTGCCTTTGACTTATCGAGCTTATTCTGTCGACTTTTAGCGGTTGTTTTTTTTTGTGGATTCGTTCTAACCCTAAGCGAGCAGTGATTTTATCAATCTCATCCACTACTTCGTCTCCTTCGGTGCCCTTATAGCCAGAAACCTTCTTCATAGCTACTCTCTCTACCGCCTTCCTTCCCTTCTCAGAAACATCAAAACCATTTTTGACGAAGTGTGATTTGCTTTGACTGCCATTATTGCCACTTGTCCATCAACCTAAAAGATATGTGTTAATCATGGAGCTACTTTCAGCCTCACCTAAGCCTTTCCTTAATTCGAGAATTCCTGGGTTTCATCTGTGTTGGGTGGGCTAACCACGGATTTCATCCGAAAATAAAGAGGAAGGAAAAGCCTTGAGCAAACCCATCGATAAAGCAGAGAATCAATTACGCACATTCTGAGCGGACCTGCTGAAATTGACACATAGTGGCGTGTCATACTGCTACGAACCCTGAGAAAGCTACGAGCGGGCTGGTGGGACCGAGTGAAGTTTTTTTTAGACCATGTGTTCAGACTCTTACTCAGACCTCTTTCGAGAAATCAGTAGCTACATATAAAGTAAGTCAATTGTACGAATTAAGCTGCATAAGCTTTCAAAAAATTAAGGACACACATTCAGCAGCGTCAATAAAATAAAATTAAAGTGCTAAAACAAATAACGGTAAATTGCATTAAAAGCCTGCGCTTAAGCACTCAGTTTGAACCAGAAAACCAGTCAAAAATTTCGCAAGTGACACATACAAGCACGTACATATCTGTTTGTTGTTTGTATGACAGTTAGTTAGTTTTTTTCTTCAAAATCCACATTGTCACAATTTACAGCAAAGTGCATTAAATGGAGGATAGCACAGACCGAAAAACTCCTTAATTATGGCGGTAAATAAACAAAGTCACGAAGATGCCACACATTTTACACATTACACAACTTCGTTTTTTAATTTACA
Organism: Rhagoletis cerasi; assembly: GCA_029783565.1. Classification (NCBI taxonomy): domain Eukaryota; kingdom Metazoa; phylum Arthropoda; class Insecta; order Diptera; family Tephritidae; genus Rhagoletis; species Rhagoletis cerasi. The sequence continues at coordinate 17,544 of JAPVRG010301397.1, forward strand.
ACAAAAACCAAAAAAAAAAACATTTTATAACACAATGCGATGATTCAGAGTATTCAATAACATCAACATTTGGCAGGTCCATTGAAGAGCGGCAAATGAAGCGGCAAAAAAGAAAACAAACAAAACCTCAAACCACTTGTGATGATGATGAGTACAGTACTTTGAAATGCTTATCCAAGCTGTCGCGAAAAGCGCGCATCAACATAAAGAAACGTCAAACTGACAGGCAGGCAGACATGGAGGCAGTAGGCAGTAAGCATTTGAGCCGCTGCGCTGAGAGATCGAAGCAATGAACGGTTTATACCGGTTCCAAAGCGCCGACGACGCTGTTACAGCCACCGCCAATGAATGACATTTTGTTGTTAAAACAACAACAGTGACACCTAACACAATGGGGGCAGAGGGAATGTATGCTGCGGCGAAAAGACAGTGAGACTGGTTATCAACAATGCGACAAAGTGGCGAAAGGTATTGTGTGTTTGGAGGAGACCAGCGGTGGCCAGTGATGTCGGAGAGACAAGTGCGTACATATGGAGCTGAAGAATTCAGTGTAGAGTTGAAGTGATTGCTGAACATGTTGGAGCAGTACAATATTCTGGGAATCACTTAAAAGCAATTTAGCACCAATGTGCCGATTACGGGCAAACCATCAGCCGACAATTCACAGCAACTGAAATATCTTAAATTTCTTCGCAGACTCAATGGACGGCTGATTTGCTGGTTACGAGTAGTTTGAATGGTTGGTTGGTTGGTTGGTTCGTTGGATTGTCTGATGACTGGTTTGTCTGTTGGTTGGGCGCTGATGCGCCAAGTGTTGGTACAAACAATTAACACCATACAATTTATGTAGTAAATTCAAAATAATGTTATTGTTTCTATGGAATATTTGCGCAGCGACGTAGACCAATCACTGGCACTCAACTGAGGCGCAACGCAAAGTTGACAGTGTAATATCATAATTTTTGCTTAAACAAAGAAAAAAGAAAATAAATGGGGGTAAGACACTAAGAAATAGTTAAATTATGATACTTCAGACTCGACTGTGACACATAAGCTTAAAAGTGTCGCCTTTGTAACCACATTGCAGTATGCATGCTTTGTCTGGCCATTCCTTAACTCGCCCCCAAACCGCAATCACTAAATAAAATCGAGTGATAATTTAATAGATTATGCAAATAATATTTTCACCTTAAACATTTACATATTTGTTTTCTTGCTTTTTAACACAAATTCAGCCTCATCGCAGCTCAATGCGACATTCTCGCTGTATGACATTATTTATACACTCAACGGACATACCAAAGTCGCTTACGCATTCTCAACTTTAGCTGTCACTGTGATTTTTCTGTCGCACTATTTACCAGTGTTTTGTTGTTTTTGCTGTCAAAAAGCGCGCGCGTGAAATGCTCTAGGTAAATCGCATTTCTTTATGCGCGCCTGATCCGCTTTACTTTGTCAAAATATTTGCACACCTCTGTCGGCGTTGTCACCCATCAATGTTGAGGGTTGGTAGGCAGTAAGCGGAAAAGGCTAGTAGGAAATGCAGACTAAACTAACATGCATGCATTTGCCTTGCTTCTAACGACGTTAGCTAAACTAAAATGTACGTGGCGCCTTTCCTTCTTGGTCGTGGAAAAATTATTCCGGTACGTAGAGCAGATACGGCTCTCATGTATATATTATGCTGCACCCTTTTTTGTATAAAGCCAAGCGTCGAGCGATCAGAGAGCGCCATGACTGAAGTCTCGACCTTTACCAACAGGGAAGTTAAAGATGAAGCCGAGAAGGCAAAAGGCTTCAACATCTTTGCTTTCGAAATAATATGCGTGTTGAAACTGAAACATTTCGGCCTAACATTATAAGGCTACCTTAGTAAGGTCCTAATTTTGTGGATTCTCATTCTCATCCTGCCTGACATGGAAAGGTCTGTGAAAATTTTCTGAATACTAAAACCTGGGAAACCCATCACTCCACATTCTTCTTTACTGTAACCTCAATTCTGGCAAAGTTGTGTCACCTCTGAAACCTGGGATGCCCCACGAACCAAATGAAAATTCTACCGACCAATAATTTCACACTGTCTATTACTGAAAGCTCCTTTATTTCGAGAACCATTTCAGCATGCCTTAGAGTAAAACTCTGCACCAAGCCTTTAAGCAGTTATGGCTTTCAGCGCTTACGCCACAATAAAAAACTTATAGCGATATAAAGTGCTGAAAGCCTGGAAAGCGGTGAATGCCTGAAAACCCTTTTGAGGAGTTCTGCTCTAAGCGCCAAGAGTTCTGTACGCGTCAACCACTTTTTTAATTCCTGACATGAGAAAGTCCAGCGGAATGTTCTCACTCTTGAAACCTGAAAACTCCGCAAATAAAGGAGAAACCTATAGCCCAAGGCGAATTTATACAAGGTGGTAGCAGTAGTGCAAATACAACATTCCCATGTATTTTGTTTTTATATTTTGATGGGTGCAATGTCAAAATCTGAATTCGCCTCGTGTATCTTGTTTTTGCTTTTACTGATGTGACACATGCAAGGCGAATGAAAAAAGAAGAAATGAGCTAATCTAATAACACCACCTTGTATGAATTCGCCTTGCTATAGCCAGATAGCTCTCCACTTCATTAGGAAAACTTTTCAGGTCTGATCAAATAGTCTCACTACCGAAAAAATATAAACAGAGTATAACTTAGCACTTGCCGGTTAGGGCTCGATATCGTTTGAACACAGCTATGCGTCAACAGCTCTCTAAGTAGCAGTGAACTTGTCGAAAGCACGACCCGCTGTACAAGACGACATTGAATATCTTCTCACCTAAAGGAACTCAAACGTCGTGGTTTTTGATCGGGCTTATAAGATAGTATCTGCGTAGATTTTTTAATGCTCGTGTGCAGTTTCCTTGACCACAATGCTTACAATTTATCGATCTTGACTTTCAGCAGCGGCAAAAAAACGGTCTTCGAGGAGTGGTAGGACACAGAAGACGGAATTGCAGACGGGCCAATCAAGTTAAGAATATTTAAAGTACGGTCCGCTAGCGACTTCTGCTAGACTGATGGCTAAGCCACCTAAAAGTTCAGAAAAATTCTCTGTGAACCAATGGATAAGATCAAAACCTAAATACATTAAGAACTTTGGACTCCATGTGGTACACAGAGCGAAAGCCGCCTGACTAGGTAAATTAAAAGTAAGAAGATACATACATATTTATATCTGTAAATTTTCCTCAATAAAAAAACCTTCTTATTTAGTGGGACTATCATTTCAATGCAATCAAGAAGGAATTCTCTAGATTTTTATTAGATTACGTAATAAAAGGTTAAAAATATAAAGTGAAAAAACAAACAAGTCTGAACTGAGCTGTCCTCGAACCAGTGACCTGGTGAATGTCAGTTTACAGCTCTACCCACATGGCTACGGTGTTCGCGTTACCGACACTTTTCTATATAATAATATTAATTTAAAATTAATTAAAATTAAAATTAAGTAGAAATACTTTTCAATGAATTTAAGAAGACATTTCATAAAATTAAGAATTGTTTCTTTTTAAATGATGCAGATTTTATCTAGGATTAAAAAAGAATATTCTTATAAATAAAATCGATACGAGTTTTCAAATAAAATCATTAACTAATCTCTAAGGAATTTTCCTCGTTTTTTCGTCTGTTTTACCCCTAAGCCTAGAAGCAATCTTCTTTTTTCTATATGTATCTCATACTTTTGTCTGGGCCGACGTTCACCGCCAACCTTCATCACATTCATGGATTATCGTTCCTTGAGTCATGTAATCGGAGTCGATTAACAATCCATTGCAAACGAAGTGTTCAGCAGTCTTATGGGATCATCGTGTGACGCAGTTACTTTCAGCACAACTCTCCGTTTAGTTCAATACGAAAAATCGTATTTCCTAGGCTTCGTGAGAAGTTCTAACCGATTACGACAGATAAGTTATCCGATATATTAAGAGCTTGGTAGGCTGCCACAACAGCAACAAAGCCTTCAAATTGGTCAAGAGCTTTTAGAAATCGCACTGCTAATGACCTACGATTTCGCCATAGCCTGCCCTGATTTCCTTCCATTTTTTTAACTCTCTTTAGTCCAACCCCGTCGAAAACTCACATTTCCCAGACCTCGTGAGCTGAACTTATCAACAACGATATATAACTTATCTGATAAAATATGAGCTCAGTAATCAGCCACAACCACAACAACACTTTCAGATTCCTCATGGAACGCTTCAACTTGTTTACTAACGACTTAGGATTCAGCCATCACCAGCCCTGCTTTCTTTCCGTTTCCCGCTTTTGCCAACAATTCCCTGAGTCACCTTACCAGCTCCTTCTGTTCTTCATTTTGCGGAAAGTCACTAAAATTATTGAGTAGTCTGTTGGCGACTTCCCGGTCCGGCTGCGCAGTAGCGGTTGAAGGAATCTACTTTTTCGCTTCAGGGGTCTAGGGATTTGAGAGAGCGACTCTCCTCGTTTGCTGACTGGCGAATTGCTGAGGGACTGGATATCAGATCAGCCTGCAATGGGTTTTTTTTATCTCAAATATTTTACATCGGTGGTCTAACTCTACAAACCGTAGGTGCCAATTTTGCGACTCAGTTGCCGATGTCTAGGCTCCCTCATGGGGTCCGCTTGATCCGACATTTAGTTGCCCAAAGGAACTGAACCTAAGCCTTTTGGTGACTTGGTATTGAAGTAGGAGGAAGGAACGGTCGCGCACAGCAGAGTACATGCTATTCACGGAGTCGGCCAGGAACCGCTAGGCGTCTTTAGAATACAGTCGGCTACCTATTATTTAAATAGGCACGGACATGCATTGCGCTCTGGGTAATAGGCACAGGAGGAATTAGCCACCCGCTGGGTATAGATCCGTTGTTATTGGTGAAAACAGCGCCACCTGTCGAGGCATGCGGTTCTTTTTCGTACACTTCAGTCTTGATTTGAGTGTAACTAGGCATCAGTGGCACCAATGGCACCAATGGCCATAACAAAAACTTTCTCACAAGCCTCACTTTTGCAAATTCGACTACAAATAGGAGCTTATTGAAGTTTATTTGTACGTGCAACGCATAAATCCCTGAATCGGCTGGCAAGTTGTTGCAACATCATGTCGTTACATGTTTAACACGATGTCAGTCAGCTTTTGTATGTTTGTAAGTTTCATATTTTTTATGCATACAAGTACAGCTCACTGTCACTGCAGTAGTAGCTCGTTTTAATGCCATCACGCCAAAACACAGCCCAGTTCTAGTTGATGCCACCAACAATGTGTGTTTGGCATAGCAAATAGTACGGGTAGCGCTACTTCACGGTTGTGGCGGCATAACTGGGCAGATATGCAGTACACACATACAGCATAGGAGGTGGACCAAAGTGCTGCTCTGCTATTTATAGTTGACACCTCTGTTGCTTTAGTTGTTGATGTTGTTTTTATTTTTGTTGTGTTATTGACGCTCCATCACTTTGAATTGTGAAAAATCAATTGTTTGTTCGCTCGTTTTCGCCGTCATCTAATCCTGACAACCAACACCAACAAAATTACAAAAACAAAGCATAAAAGGATTTTCATTTCAGCCTGTATGTAGTATTTTGCATTTTCCCAACGTTTCAATGGACACGCTTTTGCGTTATTTTGCATGGTGTAGTGCGAGTAATACACGCTTTCATATACATATGTACACACACATGTCGTATGTATACAACAACTTTGTCTAGGGGCTGTACATACATAAATGCCGCCTAGTGTCCATTAATACCATCAAAGTGCATCTCTGTGACACTGTTTGCAATATTTATTAGCGGATTTGTCAACGATACGCGAACATTTTAGAATTTTTCGCACTTTTTTATTTTTCTCTTTTCTAAATTCTCACATTCTGTCATGGACTATTCTGCCATGGAATATTTATATAGGAATTTTATGTTGCAAATTGACATTTTCAGCGCAAATGAATGACATTTTGTTGACTTCACTGGGAAGATGCATATGGGCAAATCCGAGAAACAGTCAACCAAAAACGGAAAAAATGTGTGCTATTCAAATTCTTGCATTTTTGCAGGGACCGTAATCATTATGAGTTCTATCAAGAAAATTGATATTTAGATTACTTCAAGATTTTAAAATTTGGGATTAATAATAATAATTAATTTCTGAGTTTTATTGTATCACTCAGAAATATTATGATCAAAAATAAAACTCATTTGATTATATTTTATATAGTTAGTATAGTTTTATTTTTTAGATCGAATGTAAAACTCATTTCTTGAGCGTTATTTTATCTATCAGAAATAAAAATTAATATGTATTTGATTTTTATTTTTTTCGTCAAATCGAAAAACTCACATTGCTTTTCTAATAAGTGTTAAGTGGTA
>JAPVRG010301400.1:0-18756 GCA_029783565.1 Rhagoletis cerasi
GAGGGTTGCCACCTTTCCGATTTTTTTTTAAATATTAAGCAATATATGGCAATATGGGTATCAAATGGAAGGTATTTGAGGCCGTATACCAACCAGAATATTTTTAAGTAGGATTGCCACCTAGGGTTGCCACCTGACTGCATTTTAATTATTCCTTCTTATATCGACCACTATCTCGGGAACGGTTTAACCAATTTGGATGAAATTTGGAGTGCGCATGCTAACCACCAAACAGGCTTAAGTGACTTTTTGTGGTTAGTGTTCGATATTTTGGAAATCTATTTTGGAAATCTATTTTTGAAATTTATGCTCTTGGTAAGTAAGATTATGCGACAAATTCGAAAAATACCGAGCAAGGCTCGGTCACCCAGGTACTACATATTTAAAATTACTAGTTTGCCAAGTGGTTGAAATTCAACCACGACTACGTGAAAAATGAGGTGATTTGAGGTGAAATGCGTTAACCAACGTACATAACATGTAAAACATAAATTAACATAACATGACAAAACATAACTTAACATAACATAACATAGCATAGCATAACATAGCGTAACATTACATGACAAAACATAACTTAACATAACATAATACAACATAATAACATATCCTATCATAACATAACATAACATGGCATAGCATAACACAACATAACATAACATAACATAGCATAATATAACATAACACAACATAGCACAGCACAACATATTCAGTTCCCCTCTGCCTCTTACCTTTATCTTTTCTACCTTTGTCTCGTTTTATCTTTATTTTGATCTGTAGGTTTATCTTTCTATTTGTCTTTTCATCCATATCTTTACCTTTGTCTTTATATTTATATTTATCTTTATCTTTATCTTTATCTTTATCTTTATCTTTATCTTTATCTTTATCTTTACCTTTACCTTCATCCTGATCTTTATCTCCATTCTTTTCTGCAAATATGTACATATTCACCCCCTCCTTTGCCTTTATATTTTAAATATTTGAATTTACCTTCTTCTTTGTCTTTATCTTTACGAATCTTTATTATTATTTTTTTATCTTTTTCTTTATTCCTTTTTTCATCTACATATTCAACTTTTCCTTCATCGTTGCATTAATTTCAATCTAAATTGTTCTTACACCGCTGCTTCGCATCTCACTATTAATACTAAAGCATAAATTTAGGAGCCATTTCCGCCCAACCATGAACATGTATGGCATTGGTATTGGTGTGACTTTTGAATTAATTTTTTCGCGCTATTTTAAACTAATTTGAAATTTTACAAATTGTCTGCACATCAGAATCAAAATACCTTTCTAATGATGTAGAATTGTTTATACCTTAGAAGTATAGTTTAGCCGTAAAAGGGGTGTAAAAGAAACATTATTGCCTGTTTATATATAAGATATAAGATGTAAATAAATGCAGTCCATGATTGTGGCATTATTTCTCGTGAATAGATAGCTAAGTATCTAGTAGACACGTATATCTTGCCTTTAACGTGTTGAACCAGTAAAACTGTATTAGTTCATCTCCGTATATAATTACATAATTTTTAAAATTATAATAATAATAATAATAATATAGATTGACGCTTACACAATATGTTAGTGTTTGGCCGAGCTTCTCCTCCGATTTGTGGCGTGCGCCTCGAAGTTGTCACACAAAGGGGATGGACCTAGAGTTTAACGCCGACCCCGAATGGCGATTATATTTCTATGAGAAGCTTTTTCGAGGCAGAAATACACTCGGAGGTTTGCCACTGTGCTGCCGAGGGGCGACCGCTATTATTATTTTCAAAATTACTTACCCACTGATGAGTTTTTTCCGACATTCGCCGCCAACTTGTAGTTTGATGTTGTCACACAAATGGAGGCATCCAGGGCCATCAAAAGAAAACCCGGGCCCGGGGGAAACACCGATGCCGGGTCCCCCCACCTTATCAAAACAACGTTTTTAATCGATATTTCAATCAAATTTATTAACCTTGCAAAATATTTCTACCTTACAACTTAGTTTCCATAAAATCTAGGCCTCTGAAAGCTCCGGGCCCGGGAAAAACATAGCAGAAAATAGTTTTAAGTATAACTATCACTTATCAGTAACATTAATGCCCGGTTTCACAGTGCAATTCTTAGCCAAGCCAAAAAATTCATCTTGCAAGCTTTTAGACTCGCTACACTTCAGCGTGTTGTCCCTTCTTATAGATTTACGTTCTTTGGCTAAGCATCATTTCACAACGCACGATTAGTCAGTTTCAAAAGGTAAGATTTTACTTAAGCTAAGATTTTACTTAAGCACGGATTGCGAAACCGGGCATAAGGCTATTATACTTAAACATGTGTAGCAAAAATTAAATATTTCGATTCATTTCTGAAGCGTAACGAGTTCATTAATTTAATGGCTGCCGCCGTACAACTTAAGCTATAAATGTTAATGATTTCTCTTTTATTGTTTACTGGTCATCGGTTTATGTTTTGCCAATGTGTTTGCGCATGCGCTTGTTGATGTGAAAGCCCGCGTATTTCATCATTTTGATGTTTGGCTAGCGATATGTAATTATCATTAATTGATTAGTGACCATTTCTTTCAACCTTTATCATCAACACGCATCTGTGAGTTTGTGAATAAGTCACGCCTATCCTCCAAGACACGCCCAACCATGCCTTTAATGCTTTAGGTTAGCTTTCCAGATAGATACATTCGGCTCTTTTTTGTTACTAAGACACATTTTACTGTCGCTTTAGTGCTGGGATGAGAGTTTCTAAGTTGTACGCTGAGCCTAAGTAAGCCAATGTAACCTACCGTCACTTAATATTTTACCGCGGGGAGGCCCTTGAGACCAACTGTAGGCTTGAAAGAAATGAGTGCTGGGCCCTATTGCACCAACGACTTATCATTAGAGTTTTAGCAAATTACCGAAGTAGCGCTAAGTTATTTGAAAGCCACTCAATTGAGTATTGATAAGTTATACAAATTATGCTCCAGGATGCTTGCTAAGATCCGACGGGACATGGACGGAAACTAGGGAGGAATACCTGGACCTTCTCTTGAGTACGCATTTTCCAGACACCACAGATAAGGCACTATATGGGCCAAATAGAGATAGAGGTCAGCCAGTTACAGCAGATCCTCTCACCAAAGAAAAACTAATTTGGGTAAGAGGATCCTTCAAGCCTTATAAATCTGCGGGTCCAGACAGTTTTTCACCGACTCAGCTGCAGCAATCTCTGGAGATAATTTAAAGGGAGTTTTCACACTCAACTGCATTCTGGATACCTGGCTAAGGTCGACGGTGGTTTTCATCCCCAAGGCGGGCAGAAAATCCCACACTAACTCAAAGGATTTTAGGCCAATTAGTCTATCATACTTCCATCTCAAGGTAATGGAGCGACTGTTTGAATCCCTCTTCAGGGAAACGGTCGCAAACAAACTTATGGCATCGCAGCATGCCTATATGAAAGGAAATTTCACCGAAACAGCGCTATACGACATCGTGTCGCGCATTGAGCAATCATTAATTTTAAAATATTGCATTCGTGGATATCGAGGATGCTTTCAACAATATCACGACAGAGACAATCGCCTCAGCGCTAATGGGCCTGGGCATCGACTCACAGCTAGCGTCGCTCGTACGACAGCTGCTAGTAAGGGTACCGGGGCACCAGAACATACCAGGCAACGAAAAAGTGGACGAACTTGCAAGAGAGGGCACATCCGTTCCACTTTCGCAATCCTGGAAGGGTTTATGCATACCGCTCTCTACCTGCAAGCTCTTTCTAAGAGATGTATCCCTTAAACAAGCAAGGGGCAGGTGGGATGACCTCACAACTTGCAGTGATGCAAAACTTATGTAGCCAAAATGGAGCGAGAAGAGGTCAAAGCGTCTGCTCATGCTGAGCAGAGGGGACTTAGCCAAATCCATCGGTCAGCTATCAGGCCATGTTGCCGTTGGAAGGCACGCGGAGAGGTTAAGGGTTCCCCACAACGATGTTGAAGATGAAGAAGAGCCAGAAACCGTGCCGACCTGTTATGCGAATGTCCCGCACTTTGCAAAAGAAGACGAAAGTTCTTGGGCTCAGAATTATTCGAAGGTTTAACCGACATAGCCGATGTAGGAACACGGCAGCTATTGAGTTTCGCTAACTCCACGCGATGATTTAAGTAGTCCCACATCATGTCCCCATAATTATTAGCTCATCCGGCAAAGCTTCGATGTGGTGTGCTATATACGTAGAAAGAAGATAAGATGAGTAACCGATTTTTCCATAGCGATGAACACCACTCCGTATATACATATGTACATTTGCCTGTACATAAATATATATGTAAATATATGCAATATTTCTACTTATTTATCTCATTGACTGCGATAAACAAAGGTGCTTCAAAGCACTTAACAAATTAAATACAGACCACTTGGCATTTGTTTAGCGACACAAATATTGCAAGATCGTGTTAGATATTATAAATACATACATATTTATGCATTCACGTACATATGTATTAAAGGGTTGCTCTAATTTTGAAAGAACACTTTATTGAAATTTCACACTCAACTACTACATACACCTCAGGTATTTTTCCACAAATGAAAGGACCCACAGTTTAACGCTGCCGCCGTACCGCAAATGGATTTTATGAGAAACCTTTTCAAGGCAGAAATGCACTCGGAGGTATGCCATTGCAAAAGTATACCTAGTTTACAAATTCTAAAAATATTTTTCTGAAATACATTTGTGCTTTTTTGAAATACATTTGTGCTTTTCTGAAATACATTTGCGCTTTTCTGAAATACATTTGCCCTTTTCTGAAATACATTTGTGCTTTTCTGAAATACATTTGCGCTTTTCTGAAATACATTTGCCCTTTTCTGAAATACATTTGTGCTTTTCTGAAATACATTTGAGCTTTTCTGAAATACATTTGCCCTTTTCTGAAATACATTTGAGCTTTTCTGAAATATTGTTGGAAAAGGTGTAGTCCACATATCCTACATACATACACAAATCAAATTGCCTTTCGTAAGACATTTGCAAACTTTTTGCTGTCTCACAAAAACATCTGCTAATTAGAATAAGTAAACAATTTTTTCACACCTCAATCAAATGCCAAATATGTACATGACATTTTACTTATGTTTATGAAGCACTTTATCGTGTCGTAAGTCTACGTGTACGTACCTCTGAATCTACTGTTCATACTAAGAGCTATGAGGCTTTTAGCCAACATGCTTCTTGAAAGGCAGTCGATACATACATGCACTTATGACAACTTCATCGTTGGTTTTTATTTTTTTTTTTTGCTTACAAGCCTTCGATGTCTATTTGATCAGCATTAAAGTTTATATACGTATGTACCTACATGTGTACAAGCATAAATATGTCCGAAAGCAGCCCAGTGGCAATCGACTGACTACCTACTGAATGTTCCATGGTGCTGTAGGTATTTTAAACGAAATGTTTCACTTTCCAAACGACTTTTGTTGCTGCAACATTTCATTAAGCAATTACCCATCTGCTTTATATGAGTATCAACAACATCTATGAATAACAATTATGGAAATAATAAAATTGACTCCCAATCCACAACAGACAACCGATCAGTTGACCGACACCGTGCACAAGGAGAACAACAAGCATCATCGTACAGTTGGTGCTGACCAGTAGCAGCAACAGCAATATTGTTGCAACAGCTATAAAAGCGATGTCAACAATTCCCATGCCTTCCCATCCAATGCAGCAGACAATGCAATTTTAATTTCTAATTGCTTTACCTGCATTTTTTGTATTTTTGTATTTGTCACTTTTTATGGCTACCATTTAGCGAGTGTGTTAGTTATTATTGATTTGCCTTTTATGGCTACGCACTTGGCAGTTTCATGCATTTTTCATAGGCGCATTCAATTAAACAATGCAAAATGAATTTTAAAAGTGAATGAAAACTTTAATGATTCACGCCGTTATGGAGACTGTAATGCCGAGTATAAGCCATGAATTCAAGTCAACTGCTGCGGTTGCATTGATCATCACCTTGCCACATTGTTGATTTTACCACATACAAATGTATGTACATACATACGAGTATGTTCGTAGTGTTGACAACTTTCCTTTGTTGGTCGTAAAACGAAAGCACCTTTCTCAAAATAAATATAAAATAAAAAATAAAAATAGTTTAAAATTGCGCATAAAATAATAACCAAAAACATTTGCGAAAAACTTAAAGCCAAAGTTGTGGCGGAAGCTGATTTTGAATTAGGAAGCAAAACAAGTACTTCCAATCAGTTACGGAAGCAAGTTATGGAAGAGTTGGGCAATATTGATTAATGTTGTTTTCGTCATCTAATGGACGAAAAAAGAACTTTGGCATTAGTAGAGCTCAAAAAATAATTGTATAGTTAAGTGAGTCGGTTAATTACCAAAGGAAATAAGTCCTAATTTTTCCGATATGAAAAATTTGATACTGTGCAACAGAGCTCCGAACGAAAAAATTCTGACTTATTCCTTTCGGAAATTAACCGATTTAAATACAATAGAAGTAAACACAAAATCACAGGATTTCTTGAGAAGAAAATTGAAGTTTTCACAGTCATCATACAAGCAAACTACAAACACACGCACTGTAAGAAAAGTAATTATAGCAAATAATTCAACCCCGGCGTTACATTTAGAAGCGTTTTTATGTTTTTATAGCGAAATATGCACAATTACGCTCCGAATATAGACACAAAGTCAAGACACAGTAAGAAATTTCAACCTTCTATAAGGCGGGTAATGGAAATGGGTTTCGCTCCTGCAGCAGACCTGCTGATGGAATTGATGAATTTTCGTGTTGCCGACAAAATTGACTAAGGAATAATAAAATATGTATTTAATTTTATATTTTTATTTTTAGTATTTAAATAGTACAGTTTAGAAGGCGCATGGAAGCAAGACATCATAAAGAAATCGGTAAATTTAAATACTATAGCAATTATATAATATTTATTAAAACTACGAGGCAGTTGTAAGAAAGACATTAAATAATACCGCGGATTCATTTGCAGTTGGCACTTGGCTTGGCCACGTTTTGCAGTGTTTTAACTCCATATTAGCCGTAGACAAAATAATAAACGTTTGCTTTTTACTGACATTACACTATCTAATTGTACGCTAGATTTCAACTTCACTTAGGCAAGAAGGTATGTGAATTATCCTAGAGATGGGCACATTGCGCGTGCACTAAATTTGTCTGTGGAAATGTTATGTGGCATCAGTTTTTTTCTTTGAAAAATTTAGGACAGTTAATTTAGGATTATGGGCGGTGCCACGCCCATTTTCTAAAAACGTCTTGTAATCATATTTGTTGCTAAGGAATTATTTTGAGCTTCAGTAGTTACTGATTTTTCGTTCTGAATAGTTCTTGTCTCCGTCCGTATTTACATATATGTATTCTTTTCATTCTTCACTTAACTACCTTTAGGGGAGGTAAGCCTAACTAAGTACGTAACTTTTTTGTTTTTTGCTGTCTAGCAGTTAGTTGGTTTTTGGTTGCTTGTATATGAAGGCTGATAGAAGTCCGTAATTTTCATTTTCTTAATTTCTGTGGTCTGGGTATTTATTTTCGCGTTGGCATTTACTGTAGGGGGTTTTTCATATTTTTCTAAAAAAAATCAGCAAATTGTGTAATGAATTCGCAAACATTTATTGGGTAAATGAAAATTGAAGAAAATGCAATACGTCGCAATAACTTATGAATATATTTTACATGAGCTTAAATAAATACAAACTTCATTGTTTTTCAAATTAGTACCCATGACACAAATATAGTAAGGTAGAACCGCCGAGAGATACTTTTAGCCTTTTTGACTTTTTCAAGCTTTATAATTTTAATAAAAAATTTAAATAATTTTTCGCACAAAATTTACTTCAGGATAATGCTTTTTACAACTATAGTACAGGCAAAAGTGGTAAAGCGTATGACGAAATGTTATGCGAAAGTGCAAATAGCGAAAAAATTTGTAATAACATAACGGTATGGGTATTGTATGTATATACATAAATATACATATGTATATAAATATTGCCATAAATTATTACCTATATAGATTATTTGAAAATTTGCCTTCCAAATTTTGTATAAAGTAGGGATCACAGGATTTGTACATTTTGGCAGCCACAGAGTGGTGTTGTCTATTAATTCGTATCGAGAATGAGTTAAGCTTAATAAAAAAAACCTCACTCTGTAACTGTCAAAATGTACAAATCTGTACAAATTTACAAATCGTGTGATCCCAGAAAATAAAGCGAGGAAGCTGTTTTATTACTTTACCTGTTTATTGTGCCATGGGTTCAATTCTGCTTGCAAGTGGAAAAGAGAGGGTGAAAAGAAAAGGGAAGAGTACACATGCGTCTGTACCGTCACATCGTTTCAAGTTTCTTGCTTTGCTTTTGACATAGTCATTGTTTCCCATGTAAAGAACGAAAAACTTGAATGCAAAAAAAATTGAAGCGTGTAAAAGCAAATAGAAAACACAAAAGAGAATAAACAAGTAGTAATTGAATCATGTAAATCTGGTGTATGTAACTACGAATCCGAACAAAGGTAAGACTCGGTTTGCGCTATTGTTTATATGATCGGTGATGACATTTATTCAAAAGTTTGGGGATTTTGTGTTTGGGGATTTTGTATCACTGTCACCAAAAATATGTGGGGATTTCGTGTTTGGGGATTTTGATTTTGGGGATAATGTATTTGGGGATTTTTTTAAAGCTGGGGATTTGGTGGTTGGGGATTTTATTTTTGGGGGTTTCGTGGCTTTCCCCTTTTCAACCCTTTTCTATGTTGGACCAAGTTCTTTTCAACCCTTGTCTATGTGGTGGAAATTAGTAAAGCGGTTACCGAGATATACATATAAACTCATAAGTAGGCGGGGCTACACCCATTTTCCAAAAATGTATAATATTTTTATTAATCGCCAAATCATTGTAAATATAAATTTTGAGTGAATAACCTTCAATAAAATATCGCCGTTTTTTGTATTTCTGCAAACTACCGTTACATGGGAGGTAGGCGTGGGTATTGTCCGAATTCGCCCATTTTCAATATCATCCGTCCTTATTCCAATAGAAATTCGCGTACCAAATTTGGTTGATGTATCTCAATTTTTACTCGAGTTATCGTGTACACAGGTAGACGGAAGGACGAACGGACGGATAGACAGACATGGTTTAATCAATTTTTCTTTTCATTCTGGGCATTTAAGTATATACATATTAGGGCGTTTTTTTCGACTGCTGTTTTTTTTCACTCCCACCTCGAAATTTTGTGGAAAATGCCTTAAAAAAAACTTCCTGAAAATTTGAACCCTTAATATTAACATTAAGTACTCGCCCAAGGCGTTCAAAAATTGTACATATAAAATACAGGTAAACTTTAATATTTTTTCTTTAAAGCTCTACATCTCAGAGGCATTTTATGGTATAATCTTGGTTAATGATAGGGTTTCTTCAGAATTGAATGCTCTACAAAAGTGTCCATTTCGCCGTAACCCTAACTCCCACCAGCGCGTTAGTACGGGTCACTAAACCCAATTTTTTTATGAAATTCTCGCTTTTTGGCCCCTATCTCGTAAACAACAACAACTACAGAAAAAATTTACATGAGAAATTTGTAGTAAATTCAATTTCCTACAAAAAAGTTCAAAAACACCAAATCGCTATCATCTATATTTCTATATAAATTAATTTAAAATTTTAGACAGCGTTTTAAGCCTTTTTTGTGCAGCGAGACTAATGCCTTAATAATTTTATATACATTATATTATCAGCAATTGCAGCTTTACTATTCGAATATAACAGCTATCCTGTCTGTATAGAGCAGTTTCTAAGAATGTAAAGGGAACATGCAATGAAAATGGCAACAGTGTTGCCTGTTGAACTTTTTATATATTTTAGTAGTAGTTTCTATAAATTGAAAAAGCAGGCAACACAGACTAAGGCAGCGAGCGGGAGCGAGACAACTGCCAAGTTATCCAACCTCCTTCTTTTCATATTTGACGCCCTTATTTTTGAAAAGAGGATTTACAGACTTCTCATTTTTGATTTTTGATGTTGGTGTTTCCGACAGGGTAGGAGCATGATGTAATGTGGAACGATTTTCCGTCATCCCTTGTCAATTTTGGTTTAAAATGATGTATGTATAAAGGTCTATTATTAGATTGGTGGGAGGTTTCATCGGATAAATTTTAAAGAAGACCGTTTTTCTTCATTTTTGCAACTTTGATCATGGCTAATTTCAAAAATTTCTGAGAAAGTTGCCAAATATGTAGTATTTATCTAAAAGTACATTTATTTTCGTATAAATTGATACCTCGTTAGATAATAATTATCGAAGTTTTATCGATGAAGTATAGTAAGTAGTAAGTATCGACGGCCAATTCCATTCAAGCCTAGTAAAAGAATGTTTGAGTGTTTGGCAACTCTTGTGAATTTAAGAATTCATTAGAATAAATAATATCAGCAAATATTTTCAACTCGATTCCCATTGATCCAGTTCTGAAAAACTTTGTTAAAGGAATAAATATACATACAAATTTTTGGCATTGTTCATGATTTTTATTTTTAGATCATTGCAAAATCGTTATTTTTCGATTTTTATTTTTCGATCAAGAATAATTGTTAATCTGGATTTTTATTTTTTTGGTCAAATTTAATCGTTAACTTGTGATTTTTATTTTTTCTTTCTTTTCGGTTTTTTATTTTTTTCGATCATTTTCAACCGTTATAACGAATACTGACTTTCTATAACCGATTTAAAACTTGTATGATCTAAAACATCAAATCTGAAAAAAACGCTCATAATATGATGGAAAAAAATAAAAAAAATTACTTTTTTTTTTGATTGGAAAAATAAAAATCATAACATAACAATTACATATCATCGAGCGACAACTTAAGAAAAAAGTATTTCCATTTACGTGAATAATATATGTTTATATTTTGAAAATAATTGGACTAGGGCCAATTTTCGATGAGAGTATTTCCTTTTACGTGACTTATGAATGCCCTGAATTTGAATGAAATTGGACCATAAATACGGTTCTTAGAGATATCTCGACTCTAGCGCCACATACCGGAAATCGTTTTTGCCCTATGAATTTGAACTTAATCGGTTCAGTAGTTTTCGTGTCAATAAACTACATACCAACAGACACACACGGCCTTTTTATATATGTATAAGATTATTTTATAAAATAATTTGTTTCTTTTATGCAAACATTTTTTTTTAATAATAATGAAGTATTCCTAAAATACTTTGTTTTTTTAATAAAGAGTCTAACTCTCAATGGAAAAGGAACAAAGCTGGGAGGTAGTTGCAAAACTAGCTAAATCCAAAAGCAAAAATTTATTAAACCACTTAATGGTACATGAAAAACAATGATTTTTAGTGCAACAGAATACAAATATTTGAAATTTTTATAAAACAACTTACCTCGAGTTCGGCCACTTTGTCTTTAAAGCAATATTTCCGTGAATTCCCAAACAACATAGGCGTAGTTTAAGATGCCCTTTTGAAAGAAGCTTATGGCGTTTTCTTTTTAACAAAAATTTTTATCTTTTCTTTCCCCTCTGTTTAGTATTTGTGCGAAACTTGTTTTTGTTTAATTCAAAGTCAAATCTTCTAAAGCTACTCCAGTTGTATTATCAAAATGCTGCAGAAATATCTTCTCCTGTAAAATATTATTTTTGGAGTTGCAGCTACACGCCCCAATTCAAGGATGGGTTCTGATATTAGTTAGAAACTACTTTTTCCTAAATTACTGCATTGTTGCAGTTTATGTACCAGTAAATATTTTAACAAAAATCGTCGCACTTTTGAGTTCTATGTATGTATGTACAATTCATATAAGTAATGGATTTGGCTCTTATTTTGAGAATATGTTAGCTTCGTACAAGTATATAAATACATATATGTATACAGAAGGGTAGGCGACTTTGGGAAGGTTACTTAAATTATTTATTCCTCCCTGTTAAAAAGCAGTAGCACCTAAGCCAGTGGATAAAATTAAACCGGGGCTCCATTCGACAACAACGGACAAATACAAACAGTTACATATTTCGCGTCTGAAAAACAACAAAGCTGCTAAAGCTGACGGCCTGCCAGCTGCGCTAGTCAAGTGCGGCAGCGAGGAGTTCGTAAGGTGATTGCATCAACTCTTACGCAGAATATGGTCAGGTGATGCCCGTCAACTGTAATTTAAGTGGGCTCTGCCCCATCCACAAAAAAGGCGTCCCCGCCATATGCGCCAACTACTGCGGTGTCAGCCTTCTAAGCAAACCACACGCTATATCATTATCCATTTTTAAAGCCGTCTTCGGGAAGCGGTCCATCAAAATTCCGTCATCGTATTACATAATAACCCCCAGATCGAACTGATCGAGCCCCAAGCGAAAAAGGGACGTAAGCGACAAAAAGTAAATTTTTCAGTAGACGTATTTTTTCATCAGCAGAGTACAATTGAACACTGTTGGCGAACTATGTATTTATGTGTTTAGTGTAAACCTACTGTTAGTGTTGTCGAATTATGTAGCCATTCGGTGTGAACTTGCTGTTAGTGCTGTCGAATTATGTATTGGACCTTCTGGCAACTCGGCTCCTGCTGGAATAATCGAAACTGTTTGCCATCCCTAAATGTTGTATTTACTTTAAATTTCACCAGCACAGCAGGAGGGAGCAAAAAACGAATGTAAGCGTCATATTATTTCTAGTTTTGATTACTTGAGATTTACATTGTATTTTACTAGGAAATAAAAACTGCGTGAGGCCGTTCTGTGTCACCAGTCATATAAAGCGAAAGATTACGAGTTATTATTTCTTTGCGCCCCTCGGTGCTGGAATAAGCACTTAAGCCAACATTTCTTTCTCCATAACTTTTTAACGGTACTTCTTAGAGCATTGCAATTTTAACAGCTCGTGCTTATGGGCTAGTAATCGACCTGTATCAAAAACAGAAAATCTAAAATTTTATCGCTTACGCCCTTTTGGCGGTTATGGCTCGTTATATCCAGAAAAATTTTTTAATAAAGTTTTAATGGTTTAGGAATGCATTTTTCACAAATCGAAACACTGTGCGCTGTCACCTAACGAAAACATTAATTTATATGCATAGCATTGTTCTTTAAGGGCGTATACAACATACATATATGTATGTATAATCGTAACTATGTACCAGCACATTAAAACCCAAGAATAGCTAGCATGCGGCGGAAAATAGCTTTTAAATCCTAACTTAGACCTCAGCATTTGCTCTCCATGCCATGCGATTTAGCTATGATTCGAAGTCGAAGTTAGCGAATTTCCTTCGCCCCTTCCGTTTTTTGTGTAGCTCAATCCGTATGATGGCAGATAAGAACAGAAGTTTTACATTTCTTTCTCTTTGTCCAACTTCTCATAATGTGATTTTAATTTGAAGCCATAATTATTGTTGAAATACAAAGAATTCTTGAACCAGAATTTTCACTTGGCACACGAAAAATAGTAAAGTCGACCAACATTTTACTGCTGAGAAAAAGAATGATGGCAGTAATAAAGTTATAAAAGTTGTGGTTAAGACGCTGCTTACAATTCTTGCCCCAGATGCTGCCACTCTTTGTTTAATAAACCGTCGCTGTCGGTTGTCCGGTCGCAAAATTTTCTTGAAATTGAGCGGATTTCCATATTTCCTTGAAACAATTCAATGCATGATAAACAGATGGTTACATTACATACATATGTATTTTATATGTATTATAACCAGCGGACAGTGACCAGCATTCAGCTGCTAGTAGTGGATTCGAGACGTCATTAAAATTCAATTATGCTGTTATCCAGTATAATTGGCATGTCTTACATAGCTTTTTTTTAAACTGAAGTAACTAATATTATTTGACACATATTTTTCAAGCCTGTTTCTACTTACGGCACTTACTTACCTTTCATGTATTAAGCAAATGCTGCAGATGCAATCTGTAACAAAAGTGAAAATTTTGTTAGAACATTTAAAGGCAGTTCGGAATATATCATATTTAAAAATTGTGTGCCGAAAATTTAATTACTTCGTTCCCATGATGTACTTAAATATACGGAAGAAACTGGCCGCTCTTTATATTAAATTCCCACGGGCACTGCCAATTACGTTGTTTCCTTCTCAATTACTTTATCAACAAAAATGCAAAGGATGCAAATTTTGGATAGGATCCGCCATATTTTGAATTTCACGATTCTATCATCGGAATAGAATTCAACGACCTAAGAAACCGTTTTACCGCCTTCAAAATCTTAAATTTGTCACCAAGAAAAATATTAGGTACTTTTATGCTGATCACACACGAGGCAACCGTTGAAGCAACGTGTTGAGGCAACCTGTTCAACCTTGTTCAATACACATGAGGCAACGGACACCGCAACCAACACAAAATATCAAAATATCTTGATTTTCAGGGGACGGTTGTGGCAACTCAAATATCAATGAGCAAAAATGCTACACACGAGACAACGGTCGAAGCAATATGCCCGGTTGCTTCAACAGTCGCCTCGTGTGTAGTCAGCACTGGTTTGATTGTTTCTTTTTTCCTACTTTCAAATCAATGTCAAAAATTTTTTTTTAAGTTCGTGCTTAGACAATCTTTTCTAAAATTTGTTGCAAGTGTAAGAAAAAGTATTCGTTTCGGTAAAGAATTGAATCTTCTAGTAATTTTTAAAAAAAAATTAGACCAAAATTTCCTACTGTGCACAGTAAAGCATAAGAATGAACTTGGCGGAGGGGTCTTCACCTCCGATCAGGTTTTCTTATAAAAACCTATAATTTTTCGGTATTTTAGCAATGGATGGCAAACTCTCCAGCAATGGTTGTGCGCTGGGTTTGAGACCCGTCACGTAAACTTTCACTGAAAAAGAAAACAACGCCTTGGGTGAGACCCATTCTACGATTTCTCGGCATGCACCTGGAACGTCCGGACCCTTTTTAGGAAAGGTACCTCTGCCCGGCTGGTTGATGTCCTCATTAAGACAAAGGCTGACATCACCGCCATAAGAGAAATTCGATGGGCGGGGCAAGACGAAAAATGCCTTGGGCCTTGCGACGTCTACTACAGCTGCCAGGTAAAGGAGCGCAAATTCGGTGTTCGAGTGGTGGGAGAGAGACCCTGTTGCCGAATACTGTCGTTCACACCGGTGGACAAGTGTCTAGCCACAATCCGAATCAAAGCAAAATTCTTCAATATCTCGCTCATATGCGCTCACGCCCCGACAGAGGAGAAGGAAGAGGCACCCAAGGATCTCTTCTGTGAGCGCTTGGAGCGCGAATACGAGAGCTGCCCCGTCACGATATCAAAATCGTGCTTAACGACTTCAATGCCAGGGTGGGCAAGGAAGGCATATTTGGCGCCACTGTTGGGGAATTCATCCTCCACGACGAAGCGTCCGATAACGGACTCAAGCTGGTCGACTTCGCCGGGGTCCGAAACATGGTAGTATGCAGTACTAGATTCAAACATAAAAAGATTCATCAAGCTACGCGGCTGTCTCCAGATCGAAAAAATAGAAACAACATCGATCATCTTTTTATAGACGGAAGGCACGCTTCCAGTGTTTTAGATGTACGTAAACTCCGAGGGCCAAACGTCGACTCGGAGCACTATGTTTCATATACATATGTATTAAAGATACGCACATGCCTCTATGCAGCAAAAAATGTGCCTCCAACAATGCAAGGGAAACTCAACGTTGAAAAGCTGCGATCAGAACAGACGGCCAATTTATTTGCCACTCGACTCTCACACTTGCTCTCAGAGAGCACTCTTCAACAAACCGACCTATGCCAGCATGTCCACCAAGTGCCGCCGCCGAAGAAGAAATCGGACTTTAGCGAGCCCGAAAGAAAAACTGGTACGACGAGAAATGACACGAGGCTGCAGAGAAAAAAGATGTCGCCTACAGTGTCACACTGCGATTGGGCGCAACGCAAGCCATTAGGGACAGATGTAGGGAGCCGAAGAGGGAAGCAAAACGTATTTCCCGTAATAAGAAGATAGGGGCGGAAAAACAAGAATGCGAAGACCTTGAAATGCCGGCCGACAGGAAAAATGTCCGGAAATTCTACCAGAGAGATAGGCAACTTACGGAAGGTTTCAAGACGGTAAGCACAGCCATGGGGGCCTAGTGGCAGAACGTACTTAAATTATGGAGGGAACACTGTTTCACCTTATTGAATAGAAGCAGTACTGAAAGTAGTGGAGAAGACGAACTCTAGCCATCAGTCGATGATGATGGAGTCGATGTCCCACCGCCTAACAATGACGAGGCACGAATAGCAATTACGCGCCTGAAAAATAAAAAAGCTGCTGGAGTTGACAGCCTGCCAGCTGAGCTATTCAAGTACGGCGGCGAAGAGTTGATAAGGTGTATGCATAAACTCTTATGCAGAATATGGTCAGATTAACGCATGCCCGATGACTGGAATTTAAGTGTGCTCCTCCAAAGTCACAAGACAGGCGGCCCCGCCATACGCTTGACGCTACCGCTGGATCAGCCTTCTGAGCTTAGACTACAAGGTCTTATCAAGCGTGTTGTTTGAAAGCTGAAGCCCACCGTAAACAAACTGATTGGGCCTTATCAGTGTGGCTTTAGACCTAGCAAATCCACCATATACCAAGTATTCCCCATACGCTTTCGACAGCACGAAAAGGAGTTTCCTATAGGGTACGATGCCTGTATTTGGTTTCCCCGCGAAACTAATACGGCTGTGTAAAATGACTTTGAGCAGCACCACCAGCTCGGTCAGAATCGGGAAGGACCTCTCCGAGCCGTTTGGTATAAATTTGCTTTTAGACAGGGTGACTCCATGAAGTGTGATTTCTTTGATCTGATGTTGCAGAAGATAATAAGCGCTGCAGTACTGAACTGGTCCGGAAAAAATTTACTGCAAGAGCGTGGAATTGCTGGCGGTCACAAAAACCGCAAAGTATGTTCAACCTTTTCCCAGTTGGATAAGGAAGCAAAGCGAATGGATCTGGTGGTAAACGAGGACAATACGAAGTATCTCCTTTCATCAAACAGCCAGTCAGCGCATTCGCTCCTCGGCACACACTTCACTTTTGACAGTTATAATTTCGAAACAGCAGGGAATTTCGTTTATTTGGCAATTACATATTTAATATCCTCGTTTTGTAAAGAGTGTCTCTTATAAATGTTCAAACAGTTATTGGCTTCATAAATTTATGTATTTTCAATTGCTTATTTTAGGAATTACGTACAAAAATTAGATCCGTTCGGTTTTTTAAGAAACTGTTGAAATTTGATCAGAAAATATCTTTTCTTTCTTTTTTGAAGAACCTGAGAAGGAAATGTCAGCAAGTGGCGGAATTTCGCAAAGAAGAGAGGTTCGAAATGACAAATATGAGGTGGATTCATTTCGCAAGTCATAGCTTTCTTACGACGAAGGTCAACATATTGTTAGTCGTATGAATAATATCTATGAGATTTCCTTATGAAGTCTACTATAATTTCGTATAACGAATTTTGCTTATCGCTTCAAATTTATGTACAGTGTAAATTGTACGCATAAGAAACTTCCATTAAATTATTTATGTACAATGCCAAAAATATTTTTTTTTGCCAGCACCCAACAAAAACGATATCCATCCATCTTTTGCGATATTTCTTTTTTTCGTGGGACCACAGTTCCTAAGACCACTTTTATGTTGCAAGCAGCTGCTCATTTGATGGAACAAATCGTTAAATGAACTAACAAGCATCCTCCAGTTCAATTTTTAGCGCTTCTGATATACATACATACATATGTACATGTATTAAATCTATACAAATACACGCGCTGGTTATGCAAAATTAGAGCGTAACACGTTATCGTAGATATTAGGTACGCTCGTTTAAAATCTCCAGTAAAAAACATCCAACAGTGAAATTCCGGCGAAATGTCATCTGTTCTCTCATAAGAGAAAAATATCCAGAATAGTACGCGAACAGAAAATTTGTAGGAACTTGCAAGTTGACGAACAGCTGATAGAATTTTCGTTTACATTCAAAAGTGTAAAATTTAAAACGTACGAAAACTCATCACAAAGTGTTATATTGACCCAGTTTATTGATCAAACGAATAACTACTTAGTTCTTACAAGTTTGATTAGTCGCATTTTATCATTTTTAACTTCCAAACCATCAAATTCAATTTTGTGATTTGCGTAAATTCCTACCAGCTGTTTTTGATCAGCTGTTTTCCTGTTTGCAAATTTCTGTTGGCAAAAATTTTTCCAGCAGATGCTAACAGCTTCCCCTCAAAATTAAATGCCACTTTGCTCTCTCAATTTCCCCTACTTTGCTAGTTTTTTGCGTACGCGAACGCAAAAACCTGAAAATTTTGGTTAAACTTGAACAATTAACAGCCACGCGAACGCAACTATTATTGCTGCATGTGAAGTACTTAGGCAACACCGTTCTCAGCTGCATGCGCTTTTATTGCATGTTGATATTTTGAATGATGCTGTGCATGCATTCGCCATTATTTATTAGTTTACGAAGACATTAAATAAACGATATTTCATATATGTATTAATGTTTTGTATTTATTTTGCATAATTTAAAAAAAAAATAACTACACACGCACTAATTCTTTTTACACTAAAATTTTATGTATGTAGTTTTTTTGCCGTCTTTTAAGTTTTCGTTCAATAAAATTTATGTACATCACTTGTCAACATTGTAGCTTTGTTAATTTATGCCTTTGACTTTTGCTTTCA
>JAPVRG010301435.1:0-12683 GCA_029783565.1 Rhagoletis cerasi
AATAATTTATTTGTCCATTTTTTGATACGAATTCCTCAGTGGACATATTTTCGCTATCACTATCACTTGAGGTATCATACGGCCCATCAAAGTCAATGTTATCTTCACTTTCTGAACAAGATTCCTCTTCATCTGATACCTCATTCATAAGTTATTGGGCAAGACATTCCGATCAGCAATACAAAAATAATAGGTTGTTAACGTCGGGTCAAATTTGACCCGAAGACCTTGTGTGTAAAAAAAATTTATAACTAGAAAAATCGTAAATATATGAGCCCAGAATCATTAGTACCTCTTTAGTTTCTAAAAAAAATAAAAGTCATAAAATATCAAATAAATTAACCAAAAATTTTCCGGGGAAAAACGATTTTTATTCTGAAATGGGTCAAATTTGACCCGAAGACCTTATGAAGGTTAACAGTTACGCAAAGTTATAACATTACTCGTTCAACGGTTCAAACACTTTTGATGGGATCTGTGACGATCTGTGATTAAATTTCAGTAAGCTCACTCGAACTTTAGTAAAGAAAAAACTTGTATTAGTACTCGTAGTTATTTGTAATACAGTACGGACTTATTTTTTAATATTCGTACCAGACCATGAATTCGCAAGCTAGATGCAATTAGAAAAAGCTGAGGTTATAAGTATTCGGAACCAGCGGCCTAAAAATACGGTTTATATGCTATCGCCATTCTTCCCGTGTACCAAAAAATTATATTTGTTAACGTAGTTCGTGCTTTCTAATGGTATTTTCCCCAAAGTGTATCCAAAAAGGCGTACGTTTTAAAAATCATAATATTGTTCATAGGTTGAAACTATTAGGGCCAGTTTTTCAGTGCGAGTTTATCTCTGTTTGTCGTTTAAACTGAGTTTAAACTCAGTTTGCAGTTTTTCAGTCAAAGTTA
Source organism: Rhagoletis cerasi (assembly GCA_029783565.1). NCBI lineage: Eukaryota > Metazoa > Arthropoda > Insecta > Diptera > Tephritidae > Rhagoletis > Rhagoletis cerasi. The sequence continues at coordinate 907 of JAPVRG010301435.1, forward strand.
AACGTAGTTTAAACTTAGTTTAAACGCTCAATCTGGCTGGGTTAAACCGAGTTTAAGCTATCAGCTGTTATGCTGTCTATTTGCCATTTTAGTATAATAAAATAATAAAACAATAATAGTACAATAAATTATTTTGTGGAGGGTGTTGCGCATTTTAGCAGTTTTGTCTTACTTTTGTATTGCTCATACGAGCACCTTGGCATATGCAACGCTTTTTGTGCCCATTAGCATAGAGAAAAAACAGTGTTGCCCCACAAAACATCTAAATTATGAAGCGGCCTTAAACTGGTCAGTAGTTTAAACTCAGTTTAAATTTAAACTGAGTTTAACTAAACTTAGTTCAAACTGAGTTTAAAGAAGCACTGAAAAACTGGCCATTAAACTTACGAATTTTCTAAGCTACAAACTTGGCAGCCACCATTTTTCCATAAATGTGACCGTTAATAAGATTTTCGCCTAAAACGGCTTATTGTGAACTTTGACTTCGCGTAACATATCTAGCGGCACTTGGATCGATGGGGACTTTTAATATGTTGTTTAAAACCACAACAGGAAGGCTTATACTAGTTTCAGACAGGAAATTAATTGAATCAATTAACTTTTTAATTGAGCTATCGCTTTTTGGTTTTCACACAACGTCAGCTGCTCGATTAGCTACAGTGATGGAAAAGTTAGTGCAATCGTAACTTTCTTTAATTTGAAAGTACATTCGGTACAAGCTTGCCATTTTATGTACATTTGGAAGCCAAATAACCCTTCAGGAAATCCTCTTTTATTTTTATTGACATTTCAGCCCATTTTCTGATGTGGGTAACTTGGTCAAAGTAACCTAACTGTTGTTGATTGCGCCAGATAGACAGAGAATATTTCTTTTTAAATCGTCAAATCGAAGAACTCGGAGGAATGTGATTCACCTTTTCTAAAACAGTTTTGTCTCGAACTGCTCGAAAATATTCCGTCTTTTCATAGCCAAATTAGCTTTATCTGAGTCTAAAAGTCGATACGGTATCGGAGGGAGATGTTATCCTCTGATTTAATATTTAGGAAATCTATGTTTAATTTTTAAAATGATACACCACAAATTTTTACTATACGAATGATTATAACTTGTTGCCTTACCACCCGTGTGCCTATTGTGTGAATTACACTGTGCTAATTTGTACGATTCAATCTGTAATTCTTGATTTGTTATGTCTTCTGTCGAACAACTTTATGAGCAAAGAACCAGATGGGGTTTCTGTATTTCTACTAGACGCTCTAGTTCATAATTCTCAGCAACGATACTACTGATATTTAAATAAATGCAATTTAATTCATTTAGTATTCGTTCTAAGATTCGCGTTTTGTCTTTCGTCCAGTAAACCATCAATGATTTTTGCACATCTGTGCTCTTGAGTCTCCTTATAAGAACTTTTATTTGCTTACATGGTATAACACTAGAGGTTGACGCATCGCGCCAGTGTTGAAGTTCTAATATCACGAAGAAGATTGCGCACACATGGCAAGCCATTTAATGAATTTCAATACCATCGGCGAAGCTCATAACATCGAAAGGGACTAGTATTCCATATGATAGGCTATTCTTCTTGGCCTATGTGTGAGGAGGATTCTCCTCTTCAGTCGTTTCAACCTAAACTAAGAATGTTTATTTTATAAACCGTTCTTGCTTCTCAAAACTATTTTTGCATTGGACAACGCAAGGGTTTTTATCAGACGCCGCGAAGAAAGCCGTGCATTTACTCGCATAAAATAAATTGCGAACATCCGTTGTATTAGAGTTTTCGAGAGAAAGATTCTGCGGAATATTTACGGGCATTTGCGCGGTGGCGATGGCGAATATCGCAGATGATGGAACAATAAGCTGTATGAGCTTTACAGCGGCTACGCTGGCTTGGCCATGTGGTACGAATGGACAGAAATGCTGTCAACGCGCTTCGCGATGCTGGTAACATAGAAAGGGGAAAACGACCAAGTGGGGAAGGACTTGGCTTCACTTGGCATTTCCAAATGGCGTCAGTTGGCACAGAAGAGAAACGACTGGCGTGCTGTGTTGGACCCGGCCAAAATCGCTTAGGCAGTTACAGCACCAATCAAGAAGAAGAAGAAAATGAGCCCGTAGCTATACATTTTTTAAAAATTCTGAAGAAAAAGCTTAAAATTTTGATGAAACTTTGCTAATTTTTTTAATTTTTGTGCAAGGCTTGAAATTTGGGACTTATATGGTTTTTGTTGTAGAGTCAACTATAATGCCCAGCCAGCATTTAGAAGATAATTTGAAGAGCCTTTTTCAATACGTGACTCTGTTGGAAGACCATTGGCGACCTTTTTTCGGAAGAATGATAGACAAACATTGGCACAAATCTTAAAAAAAAAAAAACAAATAAGGGCAGTGCTGTATTCGGCTATGCCGAAGGCTTAATACTTTTCATGAACCTCAAAAAATTTAACTGCAACTTTCATTTCTTTAGGAGCTACACATTACTTATACTTACTAAATTGATATACACTTATAGATCACCGATTTTGGCGATTTTCTCAGTATACCTTTTATGATTAATTTGTAAATAGCTCACGAAATTGTTCGGGCTTAGCTGTCTAAATGGAGGAGTTTTAAAGTAAAACCGCTTATCTGAACAATCAGTGGAACGGGAGCTATAGGTTATAGTGACCCGATCTTTATCATTTTCACTCTAAACTCTCGGTGGATAATAAGTGAAAATATAACGAAATTTCATGTTCTTAGCTGCATAAATGAAGGAGTTATAACGCAAAATCTCATATCTGAACGATCAATTATATGGGAGCTATATGTTGTGGTGGTTAGATTTTTCCGGTTCCGGCAAATGATTAATGTCGTATCAAAAACACCTGCGCACTAAATTTCAGTCGGATATCTCGAAAACTGAGGGCCTAGTTTGCGTTCACACATACAGACAGACAGACATGACTAGATCGACTTAGCTCGACTTTCTGATCATTTTGGTATACATTTTTTTTTATGGGTCACCTCTTCTTCGTCTGGTACTTACAAACATCGGGCCAAAGTTATAATACCATTTTATGTTCATGAGAAGTATAAAAAACAAGAAACACAATTTTTGAGGTTTTTTAGATGGTCAAGAGAAGTGCTCTTGTTGCAAGTCTTTGAAATAAACAGCAAAATTTTGTATGTATTTGTTCTTAATGATCGTTCATGTGATGAATCTATAAAACATATGGAAGACTTATCGCGGGGTGAACAAGTGCTTATAACCGACAATTCAAAAAATAAACAATGCTCAGAATCGGAAGTGAAGGAAGATACTTTACCGATCGATAACACTAGTCGACAAATTTTGACGTAATCGCGGTTACCTAAGACAAAAAATGTTTTCTAAGCTAATTGTGCGTCGCAGAACACTAAAACAATACCCATTCTTTTTTTCAAAGAAGCGTTTTCGAGATTTTTTCGAACAACTTGTTTTTTAGTGCCTTTCGCAATGATTTGTCAATATCTTTTGAAAAAATCATCTAATCGACGCAAGCAACCAACTGTTCGAAAGGTATTGCGCCCTTTGCAAAAATATATAACTTATACAGATTTAAATGAAAATTATTATTGTTGCTGGCGACCTAAATCGAAAAAAGTGAAATTTTCAGTAATTTTTGATAATTACACATTTTCAGATGCCTATTTTTAATGAAAAAAATTTTGTTTAGATTTTTTTTGTTAAATTTGAGTCAAATATAAATCATTGCACTAAATTTTGAGTCTAAGATCAATCAAGTCGGATAAGAAATGTAGATGTTATGGAGCGCTGAGTAAAAATTCTATCTTTGCATTTGGCATACAACCACACTTTTGGTCGAAAATAAGCTTTTCCCCTTGAATTTTTTCATTTGTGTTGGGTAGAGTCTTCTCGAATTTGCATGCAGCAGTAAGAAAAAATGATTGTGTGAAAAATACAAAGTTAGAATTTTTACTCAGTGCTCCATAACATCTACATTTCTTATCCGATTTGATTGAACTTAGCTCAAAATTTACTGCAATGATTTATATTTGACTCAAATTTGAAAAAAAAAAGTTTAAACAAAATTTTTGTAATCACAAAAATAAGCAACTAAAGTATGTGTAATTTTCAAAAATGATTGAAAATTTCAGTTTTTTCGATTTTGGTCGATAGTAACAATAATAACTTTTATTTAAATCTGCACAAGTTATGTATATATTTTTGCAAAGGGCACATCAATCATTCAAAAGATATTGACAAATAACTGCGAAAGGTACCAAAAACACGTTTTTCGAAAAAATCTCAGCGACCCAAAGTGAGCCTAGAAAATACTTTCTTACAAAATTTTTCGAGTAAACTAGTGTAATGTTTTTGTTGGGCATAGATTCTAGTTAAGTACTTAGTAATAATTCACGATTAAGTTATGGTAAATGATGGATGAGTCAGGAGTGCTAATCAAATTTTTAAGAATCGGACAACACATAAGCCATGTAAATACAATACGACCTTTTAATGAGAATTCGCATCTGCATATGTACGAATTTGTCTGTATTAAACAATACATATACACACATACATATGTATATGTACATACATATCTGTAGTCATAAAGAATAGTAGCTTAAGTCGGGAGGATGGCTTTGATACAATGTACCATTCGCAGCGTACGATTGCATAGGACGCACTGACGCCGAGCCATTGAAGAAATCTTGGCAAATACACGTAAAGGAAATAGTTTTTATGTTAATAAGTTAACTATCTTATTAAGTTTCATCAAAAAATTCCTTGTGGTTTAAAGAATAAACGGAATGGTGCATTATACTAAAGCCCACCTCCCGTATTAAGCTATTATTCCATACGAATACACATATGTACATATATGGGGCATTCCCTGTTCAAAATTGGTGACGATATTATGCGGGCGAAAATAAAAGCTTATTGACTTTAGTTTCAAATCTCGAATGGTCTTTATGAAAAAACAAATAATGGCGGACCAATATGGCGGCTAGAAGTGTTCGACTCCACTCAAATATGATAGTTTTATCACGCTTATGAAACTGATATTTTTTAACCGGGAAATGTTACGTATTGTCCCTGACCTCCTGTAGTTCCTCACATTCACCGAAGCTATAAATGGATTAAATAATCTTCATAATATGGCTTACATACTTCTGAGTAAATATGTATGTATGCACTACTATTTCTTTGTGACCGCATATTTTCATTTAGGGTATGAAACGATTCTATCTATAATTCAAACCATACTAAGAAGAAAAGCACTCGAATCTACAATATACTAAAGCTCTACTAAGATAAAGTAAAAAGTAAAGTTAAAAATTATGACAGTACCCATCCAGCCGGAATTTTCAATATCGATGCCAAATAGACAAATATTCGATGGCAATGAGGCTCAAGATGAAAGTTTGCTGAAGTGAACTAATTTTTAATTCAGAAAACACTATTTACCTGGTCTTGCTTTAGCTCAAAATTACTTAAATTTTTTTCTACATGCATATTCAATAGGTGATCAATCAAACAAATGAAAAAAAATCGCTATGGTTGGATTCATGGTTCGAAGTCCCACAGGGCATGTACGTATGTATGTACATATGTCTGTACAACTTATATCATTTGAAGAGCTTTTCACCTACACATTGATATTGCTGCTCTATTACCTGGCTCACCAATGTAATTGCTTCATACGAAATAATTCCCCTTTTAGAAGCTAAATATTTAAAATAAATATACAAGCTCATTTGCTTTCTACTACTTATCTCATTGCACCTCACTGAGAAGAGTTCGGCTTTACTTTGGCTTTATCTTCTAGTTTTATCGAATTTTGCAAACAGTTCAAAAATGAGATTCTTCAGAAAACGTACATTTCGTCTGCCGCAATTGACGAGTTTCAATTCGCTAAGTGCAAGTGCGTTTACTAAAAGTGCTACAACAACAACAACAGCACCTGTTTTAGAGAGTTATGGGCCGACGGTAAAAACTGCTGACAAGCCACCACAGATTATTTCAGACGACGAAAGTATTCAAAAAGCAGATATCGTGGTAGAGGTTAAACGTAAATATGGTTTTTTGACACGCGCACTTATTTACTGATGTATAACCGATTTTTAATTTAAAAAAACGTATATTTTAAATAAGTAAAAAATATATAAAGTTATATCACACAGTCTTTATGTATGTTCCATATCTACTAACAGCTTAATTTTTTATTATTCTTCCAGCTCTAGAGGAGCTAAAACCTATAAAAAATGGCGAGCTCCTCGATACCAAATTGGCAATCGACGCTTCCAAGTACGAGCAACCGCCAGAGAAACATTGGATTTACCGGCGCTTATATTTTTTAAATTGGCTGAAGAAATACGACCGTGAAACAGCTATATCCGATTTAATTGCCGGCATCACATTGGGTCTCACTATTATACCACAAAGTATCGCTTATTCGGCATTGGCTGGACTCTCTTCAGAATATGGTTTATACTCGGCTATCATAGGTAAGTATTCCGTAAATTTATTTAAAAAGCTTATATTCACAAAAGGACAAGTTTACACTTTTTTAAAATTCAAGAATCAATCGCGTAGATATTAATTTAAAAAAAAAAACCAAATATACGGGGCATTGAATGCACCTACAAAGCTTCCAATTTGATCCTTTGTTATATGGTGTGTGTGTGTTTTTCTTTTGGCTTACTGATTTTGCGATCAATGAGTCTCTAAAGGTTTAAAAGAGGATTAAGGTCGGGACTTTGAGAAAGTTGTTTTAATACTTTAACTTTTTCCGCTGTTTTCGATCCTAAGTCCAGTATCACATTTTTCCAAACGCGTTTACTCACAAATTGATCCTCCTTTTTGTTTATTTGATAAATCGTAGTAAGTTCTTCATGTGCTAGACAACTCCAGACCATAGAGGAGCTGGCTTAATAAGGTGGTATTTATAAGTCACTTAGACATATACAAATTATAGTTTCAGGCCGCCTCCTTATTAGTTTTACTTCAAGGACGCGCTACACCTTTTTGTACAGTCTCAAAAGTAACCCAAGTTAAAGGCTCTAGTTATGCTTAACTTCACAGGTCACTAATAGATTTTACCACCTTTAACCACGATTGTCCCAAAAACTGTATGCCTTCACTTTACATGCCACGAATTAATGTAATACATGCATAGATTTCTGCTAGACTAGGGAATTAGCAAACGTTTTGATAGAAAATAAAAAAGGAATTAATTGATCTAAGTATATGGGTAGACTACTGCATTTAAATCTAACGAGAGCCCTTAGTTAGGGCTAAGTTTGTGAGATCCTTTTGCGACTGTTCAATAAAGGCGCAGCACCTCCTAAAAGTGAAATGTAAAACAAACAATCTAAAAATTAATAATAATCAATATCGGGTGAGATTTGAATATTATACATCTTTTTTAACACAAAGAGATTTTTTCCCACTGTGCGCCGCGGCGATGGATAATATGCTGAAATAAGACAGGGTAAATTTGGAAAATCAAATTTTGTTATGTTTCAGGTGTTAGACGGTCGGAAACAAAAATTCTTTATGTTTCTTTAGTTTACGATATCTTAAAAGACCACAGTGTAGATATAAACTACCACATAATTCATGAAACTTAATTTTTGTTAAGTCTTGCTTTCGTTTGATAGCAATTGTTCTTTTTTTCTTCGAGCCGAAACACTGAGTTGTATCGCAAATATTATTGGTCTTGTCAACCTGACGGAAGTCGGGAGTGGCGTACAGCGAGACATTCGTAAACTACCTACGGAATCTGGGCGACAGTCTTCTTAAAATGAAGTTAATTAAAATGGCGATTTCATTTACTATGAATTTTTTAGGTAGATAAGTGATCATTTTTGACAATTTGAATGAAAAAAAAATTAAGCAAAACGAAGAAAAGTTTAACATTTAAAGAGTCACGAAAAAATTAGTAAATTTTTCTTAAATTTGAGCAAAACGGCAACAATGGTTCTGATCCATTTTCTATTGCACTTTTTCCAGGCCCCTGATTTATGTCGTTTTCCAAAGTGTAAATCTCCCAGAGTTTATATGAAAAAAAAAGCAGATGAATTAGTGGCATTTGGAAAATCCATTTCGAAACATTCGTTAGGCCTCGTCTGATAGATCCGGTGCTCTCGATGAAGACCAAAAGTAGCAACTAAAATTTAAACAGCTTATAACTAGACGGCGCACAATGGGCCATATGATGAGTTTAGCCAGCAAAAAATCAAAATGGAATTTTGATGTTTTGATAATTCCAACTTGTTAAGAAACGCCCAATTACATAAAAAAAATATTCTTTGGTGTTTGAAAGCCCACTTTGTTATTTTTTTTAGGTCAAATTTGAAGTTTTGAAACTTTGATTTTTGAAAAGTACAAAAATCAAATAGACATTTTTAAAAAGTGGTCTATTGTTCATCACTGTGGTGTACCAAGACGCTGGAAAAAATTTATTTGTCATAGAAAACCATGCTCTTTTTTATGAAATAAAAACAATTGATATATGATGAGGGACGTAGCTAGAGTAATGTGTCAAAATTAGCCGTTTTTTCGTCAACAATTATAAACAAAGTCGAAATTTTTTGTACTGTCATGTACTTTTCTTAAAATTTTTTGTGGAGCTCTTCATGGTATCTTCTTTTAGATACTACTTAAGCCAGACCTTGCACGACCTTGCAACAATGTTAAACTCCACAATATATCAAGCCGAGTCTGTAATAAAATACGAAACAAGGGTCATACCTACCCAAGAGTTGCTTCTAAAGGGATCAAATGTACCATATACCCCCATTAAAAAAAAGCTTTTGTCATACTAAATTAGGTTTAGATATCTCTAAAATAGCTACCAGTTAAATTATTTATTCGAAATTCGACATCTTTTTTCAAACACTTTTGAATTTTGCCACGCCCCCTTTTCCAAAATCTACCACTCTTCGCCGTAAATACGATATTGATAACACATGTTGCTGTGCCAAATTTTAGGACGTAAGCTTAAGCGGTTCCAGAGATAAGCGATATGAAAATTTCAGTTTGTATGGGAAGTACCACGCCCATTTTTCCAATACCTATCATTTTTCGGCGTGAGTAGGGTAATTAGAATCTATGCATCCGTGCCAAGTTTTAGTTCCCCAGCATAATTGCGTTTAGAGATATATCGGTTTTCACATTTTAGTATGTATGTCAGATGCCACGCCCCCTGTATAATGGGGTTAACATTTCTGGATTAGAGGAAGTTACATCCTTTAAATCGGTATTGGAATCGAGCGAAAGGTGCCCTCAAAAATGGGGTTCAAACTTGTATTGTAGCGTATTTATATATAGATACCTTCAATATACCGTTTTTGGTACAAACCCTACTTAAAGGGCCTCTGGAGTCACCCAATCGATCCCCGATCAAGGTACATATATTTCTTTATGGCCACTTTTTACGACAAATCCAAGCATCAGAAGCAACCAAATATTTTTTTCCGGCTAACTTGTATGGGGTGGCCCACAGTGCGGCGGCCGCTGTGGTGTAGAGGTAAGCAGTGCGCGCTTCCACTCCGGGTATGAATACGAGTAGGCACCCAGTCGGAAATGCAACTACTTTAAAAGCAATTTAAAAAGTACTGTTTTACGAACTACAAGTGGTTGGAATTCTTCCTTTTTTCATATAAGCAACTAACTTTACTAACATGGCGATGCCCTAGGAGCAAGTCAATTGTCCGTATCTGCATATGATTTCAACTACTTTAAAATGCATTTGTTTTAAAGGACTTTAAAATGAATATTTTTCGTTTGAAAACGCCTTCGTTTTGCACTTCACATATGCTTTTTCATAGTTCGGAGACACAAAAGAAAAATTCTTATTACCATTTTAGAATTTTGCCTTTGACGGCATTCGAACCCATACCTTCTGAAAGCCAACAAATAAGAGCAAGCACCTCTGCACACTCAGCCACAGCCAGACATGTAAATATGTTTTCAGATGTGTGGTTTGAATTACAATGAGCAAGTCAATAGTCAAACTCTGCATATGATTTAAACTACTTTCAAATGCATTTGGCTTAAAGAACTTCAAAAGTACTTTGTTCCCAAATACTTTCTCAATTGATGGTTCATTGGGTAAAAAATAGCATTTGTTCCAAAGTAATTTTTCAGTTAGTTGTTTAAAAAAATCAGTTCCTTCCGACAAGGTAAACATATAGGCGTTTTCTATTACGTAGTTTATAGAAGCAATCCGTCCGTTAAGTGCACAGTTTTCCAATTTAATATTCTGTGTAGGATCTCGTTGATACTTAGTATTAATGTACTAAAGTAACTAAACTGAAATAACTTCCACACTTCAAAGTAATCAAAACAATCAAAATAAAACGTTTTGACTGAACTGGTGTGTTTTCAGGCAAACAGTTGTTTAAACAAACAGCTGTTGTAAATATTTGAATAACCTACTCAGAGTTGTTAACATGACGACCTGTTGAGAGACTGTAGTTACTCATACTATGGAATCATTTTAATATTTCAAAAAGTTTTAGTTCAACAACTAGTAAGTGGAATTATTTTGTAATACTGCGTTATAAGCGTCTTATTTTAACGGCAATTTACCCTTTTTCACCGCTTTACTATATTTGAATATTTGTCGTTTTTTATCGTCGCTTAATTTATTGATCTTACGTCATTAAACTACATACTTACGAGTGCATATGGATGTATGTTCTTTGCCTAACTAAAAGTAAAACTACATATTTTAATTTTGTGTTTTTATTTGGCTTTTATTTTATTTTAGGCACACTCTTTTATGCTTTATTCGGCACAATTCCTCAAGTATCAATTGGACCTACAAGTTTGATGTCTCTCTTGGTGTTGCAATTCGTTGGCGATCGTCCTGTACAATTTGTGGTTGTACTCTCATTTTTAGCGGGTCTTGTAGAGTTTCTAATGGGCGCCTTTCAATTGGGTAAGTATCGAAATTGGTATTCAATTACATAATTTTACAAATGTATATATTTACAAAACGCTCACTTTGAATTAATAAAGTTTTTCAAAAAAAATGTCTACCCAACCTCTATAGATCTCCAATAAAGCAAAGCTTTTTTGTAGTATATAATATCAGCTCTGTGATTTTGTGAATTTTATGTTAAATATAAAATGTGAATATATTCTTTCGAGCTTTTTCGCAAACAATAAGCCTTAATTAAGCCTAATTTTTTTCACATGATTCACTTCTATTTGCAATGTCTGATTTTGGCGGTGACTATTTTTCACACCTAGTCAGTTGTGTACGTTTCCAAGTAGAGTCTATGAATATTGACTTATTTACAAATGCTCAATTGCATTTAGGTAATTGAGTTATAAAAACTTCCATTTGTTGTTTCACTGTGCTTTGAATGCGAAGTTCAATTTTTAGTGATGTGCTGAATTGTCGGTACCCAATATCTACTTCAAAAAAAGCTTTTTTAGCGCAAATTTTGTATCCGAGACTGACACAGTTGACGTTGTTAGCAGCGATATTTCTGAAACATGTCAGTCTTTCAGTTTTTTGTCACTAACAGACGAGGATGTTTTTAAAGGCATCTTACACCTTAAGGCATCGACGCAAACAGATGCGGATGGGCTATCATCTATCCTTTTCAAAAATTTTGAAGCTTTTATTAGACCTTTGACATTAATTATTAATTTATCTATCTTTTCGGGAACTTTCATTAGTGATTGGAAAAAAACATATATCACTCCGATTCTCAAAAGTGGAAACAAAAATGATGTCTCAAATTATAGACCATTTGCTAAATTAACAAC
>JAPVRG010301439.1:0-12924 GCA_029783565.1 Rhagoletis cerasi
CGTAACTTGGCTGCAACAAGATAGTCGTCCGAGTCGATGTTTCGGAGTGTACGTACGTCTAAAACACTGGGAACATGCCTTTCGTCTATCAAAACATGGTCGATTTGGCTTCTCGTTTTTCGATCTGGAGACAGTCCTGTAGCTTGATGGATCTAGTACTACACAATACCATGTTTCGGGCCCCGGCGAAGTCGATCAGCCTCAGTCCGTTATCGGACGTTTCTTCGTGGAGGCTGAATTTTCCGACAGTGGTGTCAAAGATCCCTTCCTGGCCTACCTTGGCATTGCAATCGCCAAGCAGCGCTCATATGTACGCTACACGCGCTCATAGAAGAGATCCTTTGGACGCGTCGTCCTTCTCTTCCGTCTGGGCATGGGCGCAATATCTTATAAAAATTTCTCGTAACTGTTTAAATACACTGCACTACCTAATTTACCATAATCTTTTCACTCTGGCTATCAAGTCTTCCAATTATTCATTTAACGGGTTCTCTGATATCAACAGAACAATAAAGTGGTTGGATAGAGGTGGTTATAAATAATTTATGGTTTGATCCTATAATTTTTAAATTTTGAATTTTGCCCCTCCCTAGTTTTGGTCCTGGCTACGCCCATGTCCATAGTAATAAACTCAAGCACCTGAAATTATATTGTACTCTATACACCATAATCACTATTCCGGAAAATAAAAACAGCTTATAGTGTTTTTTACGTTCTTTGGCAAATTATTTATTTATTCAATGACGCTCTGTTAGCCATAACTTTTACTGACCCCTGGATCATTTAGGGAATCACTTTATAGATTAAATTGAATTGTCTTCATGATTGGAACTACGCTGAAAGTTTCAAGTCTTTAGCTTGTCGTAAAATTAGTTTAAAATTGATTGGAAATTTCTGCGGGATGAGCAAGTTAAATAAAAGCTTGTAAAAATATCACACTTCGAAGCCTGCTAATTGCTTAAAAATAAGGCATATTTACACTAATTATAATGAGTGCTGTGGTATAGAAAAAGGGGAGCAAACACTTTGGCCGACCAAAGCGGCGGATGTCCACGAAACCAAAACGCTTTGATGTTTGCCGCGCTTGGAAAATAAATGTGTTCATGCAATTAGCGCGCAAATCGCTGACGCGCAGTGAACAGTGCGGCCAACTGACTTCAAACGGTTATTCGCCATAAAATTACTTTTTATTAAATTCGTGAGAATAAAAATATTAAAACTAATATACAAAGTGACTATCAAAGCGCTGCGGCGCACGTTTGGCCTTTTTTTATTTTACAAGCGATTGGTGAGTGGAAACACTATTTGAAAAAAAAGTAGCTAACATGAGTAGAAAAAGTAGAAATGCTGAGCGCCACACACAGTAATACTTTGGCAGGCACAGGCTACATACATAAATACACATCCGCACTTATGTATGTATATACGAACGTGCATATCTCTACATACATATCTACGTTTGTAGGTGTTTTCAAAGTTCGAGTGCCGAAGACAAAGTGGGAAAATGTAGCGCAATGTAGTGAACGCGCAGACAGCGCTACTACGGGTAAGATCAAAGTATGCCGCCCAGCGCGCACTCAGCTAAACAAATAAACACACTTGCTAATGGTGGGTAATGGGAAAAATGTATGAAAGCAGAGTGGTAAATAAGACATCTAAGGTCCTAGAAATACCATTAAAGATTCATAAACAATTCGTTGCAACTAATGTAATTAAATATGTACACATGTATGTAATGATGGCAATGCAACTGTGTAGTTTTTGTGGGAAGGATGATTTTTAGTTTCATTGGTTCCATATTATAGAAAATTAATTTTATATTTGCTTAAAATAACGCGCAAACTTTTTCTATTTCGTTCGAATGGAGACAAACGCTCCAGCCCTGAAAGTATTCGACTCGAAGCCCGCTGGTGGTAGCAGAGGAAGTGGAAGGAAAGAGCAGATGGAGAAGGACTAGGCATCACCTGGCATTTCCAATTGGCGTCAGTTGGCACAAAAGCGAAACAACTGGCGTGCTTTGCTGGACTCGGCCAAAATCGCTTAGGCGAGTACAGCGCCAAACAAGAAGAAGATGACGCATTTTCTTCCATATATAGTTACTATATTCAAATTTGTAATTTTTTTTTGGTTGGAAGAAATTAACCGTCGCCAAAAAAATTATTAAAAATCAACGCGAAACTTCCACTTTATTGTACTAGAATTTAATGGGCTACAAAACTGCGTACTGTTAAAATTTGTTGAATTATTCTACAAAGTTTTAAACGTGGATTTATATGGCGTTTAAGTATCATAGAATGAACTAGACTTTAATAAGAAATTAATAAACATTAAACAAACGAAAGAAAATTAGTCAAAACTGGTCAAAATGTCGTATCCCTATTTTTTCACATGACTGTATGTATATGCATTTTTATAGCGTGTTTCCACAACGACTACCTGTTAGCTTATATCGTTTTGCATCAACGAATGAAAAATGTATACTACTTCTGTGTATTATAAAATAAAGGTAGCAAAAAAAGTATAAATGCAGTTTGGAGAAAAAAGCAATGCCCATTTTTGGAATCCAAAAAAAAGTATTATACTGCCAAAATAAGTATAGATACGAGCGTTAATCATTTCAAAGCTTATCTACTAATAAAAAGGAATTTTAGAGCGTTGAAATTCCTCAGCAAACATTTTTAGTCTTTGAAAAAAATTGTAACTATTAGTAACTATAGTAACTATTAGACCGGGTCCAATTTAAACAATAGATCTAACTTACTATATACCACGCAAGATAATTGACTTGCCGTCTCGGGATAATACTCACAATAAGGCCAAATGGTGTTCACAAATCGTTGACTAGTCCTCGAAAGTTAATAAACCATTCTAGAGGACAGACGAATAAACCGATAACATGGATAATGAAGAGAGAAAGATATTCATTTTTATAAATATTTGGCTGTTCATTAGTAGACATTTCAGGGGCGAATATCTAGGCTATGTGTCCCAAAAAATCCAACAACATGAGAGATCTCAGCTCTCCAGTTGGCAAGCTGAGGAAAGCTTCTAAATAAACGCTTTCAGGAAGAGCCTTTTCCACAGGTACTTATTTTTTAAGATGTATTAGAAGATCATTCCTAGGTAGACTAAAAAATCAACTATAAAGCGCTGCACCTAAACAGAAGAAGTGTCATACCTAAACAAAAGCGGCCACTCTACGTTAAATGTAGAAATAATAGCAACAATGAGCATAAGTTTGCGTGTGTGTAACACGAAAATGACAGTCTAGTACTTTTCTGCAGCCGACTTTACTTCCTAATACCTTGTCAAAATCGGATCTTCCAACCTCTCAGCGTTGCCGCCGCAATATTTCGGTATGCTTCATACAAATTATATGGGCATGAGAAATTTTGACAACCAGACAACGCTGCCGCTTTTATTTAGGTATGGCTATAAATAAAACACTCGTACGAGGCGTATCGGTGCATGTCTGGAGTGGAGTTGAATTTTACTGTGCCACTATTATTTCGTGTAAAATTGCTCTTTTAGTCGTCCCGAAAAAATCAACAAGGAGAACCAAGGCACTCTTCACCTTACTAGGCATAAAGTCAGAATTATTATAAGCTTTCTTACTGGCCACTACAAAGTAATGAAGCACCTTTCAATCCCTTGCCACTGTGAAACCCTTACTATGCACGGACTTACCTTTCTAAGTAAAAATCTATTTTAACTAATCCCCTTCTAATAAAACTTTAATTAGAAGGCCTTGAAACTCTGTCGTGGAAGCACTATTGCTTTAAAGGGAAGGCTCCTGAAGTCCTCTTTACTGGTTATTTTACTGACTGAGTCTATTTTGACTATACTACACTCACTTTGAATGCATGTAAATATTTAGAATTTCTAGTATGAAAGACAATTCAAAGTTGCGAGTTGCGTATTGATCATTTTTGCATTTAGCTTGTTGCTAAATTAGTCAACAGTGTGCCTAGAAGTATGTAATATAAGATGTTTGCGAGACTTGGGCTGTAAGTTTATTACTTTAACTCAAACATGAAATATCGAGACGACTACGTCTTTTGCCAACTCCTTTAGTTCAAAACTTAAAAACCAATTGCGAAGTATTTTAGAATGAGCTTAGATATTAAAAAAAAACTTTGGTATATCTACACTGCCGGAAAAAAGTTTTGGCACAGCGAATTTTGCACAATATATGCAAAAATTTTTATTCTAATATTTTTCCGGTAATTTTTTATAAAAATATGGTTCATTCTACAACAGAAAACATAAAAAGAAAAATTCAATAAATTTGCGTACAAATTTGCAACTTTCTAATCAGATTTTTAAAAATTCTGGGTACACAGTTTTGCAGCTCATTAAACTTTAAGTGCAAATTTGAAGTTGCTAGAAAATCGCGTTGATTTTTGGGAATTTTTTTTACCCACTTTCTTCCATACAAAGTATTTGTTAAATTAAAATTTAATGGGCTACAAACCTGTATACCTAGATTTTTTTTTTAAATCTTATTAGAAAGTTGCAAATTTGTACGCAAATTTATTGAATTTTCCTGAGTTTTGCACAAAGTTCAGAGATTTTATTTTTATGTTTTCTGTTGTAGAATCAACCATATTTTTATAAAAATTTACCGGAAAAATATTGGAATAAAAATTGTTCCATATATTGTGCAAAATTCACTGTGCCAATACTTTTTTCTGGCAGTGTATGTGTGTAATTTTCAAGCATCCCCATCGCAAAAGTGCAAAAAATAAGAAAGGGATTATGGTATATAATATATTGGTTCAATAATATTTTGAAGATGAGCTGAATCTGAAAAACTATCTATTACACTTCACAACATATTCAATATACATAAATATTTTGTTTTTAAAACCACTCAAGCTTTGAAATCTGCGACTTTTCCAGTACATTTTAGGTTTTTGTAATTTCGTTATTTATGTATAGTGGAAATATAATTTTTTGTTAAGAGACTTCTCAAATATACTCGACAACTCTCCATCTATATAAATTAAAAAAATTGCACGCATCATTAAAAAGTTCGCATTGATTATCGTTAAAGATACCAAGCGACTCTGTTGGTCTGTACGGTAGACTCTGCTGGTTTCTGCTAAGCTGCAAGCTCAAGCTACACTTGAGCATCGCAAGAGCTGACTGACCAAAAGACCATCGCATCGGATGTAGTACATAAATATGCGCACATATTTACATACATACACAGATTTATATTTACGTTTGAATGCAGACTCGCTCATACACATATCGCGCGCTTTTGGCTGAGCGACCAACCTGCAGACAAGCCGAGTCTTTTGTGCTCGAAGGCAATTTCGTTGAGCTTCGAAAACGTAACGAATGCAATCTGTAACGCTTCAAGCTCAATATTCATAGCCTTTAAGCTAGCTTGATGGCCAGTAAGTCAGTCATAAACTGCGCGTACCTACATGTGGAAGGGATTTGCTATGCCATAATGAATTTCGAATTTTCTAAACTTTTTTCTTTATTGCTCTCTGTATTTCTAAAACCTTTTTTTATTATATGTGTGTATGTACAATAATCACCGAGGTTTGTATACATAGTTGTTTACAAAAAATAAGCAGGTTTTCAGCGAGACGTAGCGTTTTTTCTTCTTCTTCTTCAAATTCTGTTAGCAGCCAGAAGAAAAATTCGTTACAGTTGAACTATTGAGTGAGTGTAACGCGATGTTTCGAAAAAACAAAAATTGGCCCGAAGTAAAAAATTTATTAATTTAAAATTTTTCGTGGTCTTTGTTACTAAAGGTAGCACAGAAAGCTATAAGTGTTTCACTGTTATGTCTAAATTCATGTTCATTAAAATTGCATACATATATGCTTACGATTTTAACCGTGTCAAATCCACTAGTTATAAAGTATGTACATATGTATGTCTTTATGTAACTGTACAGGGTTACCGGGAAAGTCTTCCTAATACCTAAAGCCATTATTATTCAGGTAATTTCTGATTAACTTGTTTATATCACATGATATCCAAAACTTCAAAAAAAAAATGAAAACAAAAAATTAATTTAAGGAAAAGAATGAGAATTTGTATGAAACAGAAGTAGGGGCGGCCATGTCGAGAACGAATTATAATGAATAAAAATGTGAATAACCCAGTGAGAGGGGATACCAGTATGTTTGCGTGTATGTATTTATAAAAAAAATATTTATTCAAGCAAAAAATGGTGGGTAGGCACTGTGGCCAATGGTAACTATAGGTGAGTACCACCACTGCATGGTTGTAAGCCATGCAGAGTCCGCAAAAAACCCCGGTAGGCCGAGCATACTTTAAACTGCCATCAAGTCATAACTTAAGAAAGTCTTATTACATGGCAGTTGAGAAGTGCATGTGCAAAAATTTCATAAATATAATGAAGGAAATTTTTGCACACGCAGTATTAAAAAGCATGCATTTAGGCACCTGGTGTTAGCAATCGCGCCTTAATAAAAATTTTATATTGTTAAATTTCTTTAGTCGCGTATTTTTACAATTGTTTCCTTTTTAAGAAATTTTACCCTCCACTAGTTGAGCCCGCAATCCGCCTACGGGTTACTTCTTCAATTTAGGTATTAGAAATTTTTGGATAGCTTAAAATACATACTAGTTTTGAAAATAATTTGCAGAACAGTTTCCCTAATTTCTTTCTTTTTAATGATGTGATGGGTATGCAGTTATAGTTGCATGGCTATATTCAATTCCGACACTTGCGTCCTCGTTCGCGCATTATCGGTAACGTAAGCAACCCATGTGCGAGATGCGGTATCCAATCCGAGTGAAGCCTTGGGTCACTGCAGAAAGAGAGGGAGCTTCGGTGGGCCCACTCCGACTTATTCGGTTTAAGGGCTCACTGAAGTCTACAGCGTCTGTTCACCAGTAGGTGCGGCTAGAAGCGGACGTCTGTCTTGGAGCAAGCGGCTCGCTATATAAATATGTATTCCTAGCAATGGATTGTGCGCTGACTTTGGGACCCGCCAAGTAAAAACCGTCTCCAAATGATACCCCCATCTTCCGGCCAAAATCGTTTAGGTGGTTACAGCGCCGAACAAGAAGAAGAAGAATAAGTAAGAAACACTTAGTGAAAAATCGTTAATTCAAAACTTTATTAAGTAGCCATTTTCAACGGTCAGGGCATAGTTCAAGTTTTATTGAAATTTTTCCTTTAACTAAACAGAAAAAATCGGACCCTTGAAGTAGCATTTAAA
The DNA here is from genome assembly GCA_029783565.1 of Rhagoletis cerasi. Classification (NCBI taxonomy): domain Eukaryota; kingdom Metazoa; phylum Arthropoda; class Insecta; order Diptera; family Tephritidae; genus Rhagoletis; species Rhagoletis cerasi. Next base: position 7,215 of record JAPVRG010301439.1, read on the forward strand.
ACGATGTGGACGTAAAGGAAAAACATATTTTTTTAGTTTTAGTTTTGGACATCATGTCATCTAACCAAATTAATGAGAAATTACTTAAGCAATAACGTCCTTAAGTATCCGGTAACCCTGTACATACGGTACGATTAATTGTACATCATTTGCGAACAGTTGTGAATCGGGGAGAATAATTCGTCAGGGATATTATGAAGTTAACTAATCAAAGCTTGTAAACACATAGGTCATATGTAGACAAGAAAGTTTAAAATGGATAATGGATCGATATATTTGAAATTTGCATACAGCGAGTTTGTTGCTTTAGTCTTTTATTTTCGCCGCAGTACTCAAACAGATGTAAACACATATGCACGTACATACATACCTAAGTGAACAGAGAAACAATTTTTTTTTAATCGCAAACTGCTTCAGCGAGGAAGCATTAAATTTTGAGTATTACTTATTTTCGATAATAATGAACTAAGCCCAACTTGATGCCCCCAAACGTCAAATTATGTTTGCATACACTTGCGTAGATAGATACATATGTACATATGTATATGGATGGTTGAGTTTTTTAATAAAAAGAGAACACCCATACAAGTATCAATCAATTTTCAATATGTAAAAAGAGTTTATATTTCACATATTCCTTAAGGTGTTCTTACACGATATGTACTTGCATGTTTACATGTCACTTTTTCAATACATATGTAATTGCATCTGGCTTTCAAATTCACATCATTTCATTGACTATTTAAAATTACGCTTTTTGAAAAAGAAATAAACCAAACATAGATGTTTCTATATGTATGTCAGATGAAGATAGAAACATTTCTATTTCGTATGTACGTGCATCTGCTTTGTACAGTAGCAAATCTAATTTGTCTTTACACGATATGTTTGCATTTTCATATGTAAAAAGTGACATGTACACATGCAAATACATATCGTGTAAGAACACCTTTACTGGCACTAGCTACAATGTGTGCAAGAAGTTTTCTGGAGATCGAGAACCGATAGGTGTCGCTGTAGTCGAGATATTTATAAAACCCGTATTTACAGTCCGATTTGATTCAAATTCCGAAAATGTGTTAGCCACATAACCTAATCTAGCCACTTAAAAAAATTGCTATTGCACTCTACCTAACTTCGGATAAGTAATCTCGCCGATAGTTCACTTTTTAGAATTTAGATAATTAAGTACAATTGTGCATATAAACGCCATATACATATATTAACATTTATCATGGATCCTACCAAGCCATACGGCGTTTTCTTTTTTTCTACCGAAAAATGTTGTCTTCTCATTGCCCTCTGCGCACAAATACTAAGAAGCGGGCAATGAAAAGACAACATTCTTTGTAGAAAAGAAAACGCCATTAAATAATAAGAATCAAGGTGTAAAACGAAGTGCAGTTGCCGAAACATACTTTATGTAGTCTGCAAAAAAAAAGAGATCGAAAAGTAATAAAAATCATAACACGACTTCAAAATTTTAGCTAATCTTAAGCGCGGAAATATCCTAAATCAAGCGTTTATGGCGTTTATGCGCGAAGGAACAGTGAAGGAGTTACGTTGATGCAGTTGACTATAGAAAAAAACTGCCGTTGCATGACATCCAAGTGGCGGTTTAAACATTCATATACAGTCAAAACTCGATAAGCCGATCTAATGCTTGCAGAACCGACTCGAATTATCGAAACATTCGGATTATCGGGTAGCTTCTGAATATATGAAAGTTTATTAAAGAAAACGCAATTTTTAGGAAACAAAATCAAACATTTAATTTATGAGAAACTTAAAAAATGACATACTAAAGTTAATGACACTTCTTTTTGAAATAAAAAAGATCTACTATTAATTTTTCATAAATTTTCATTTCTTATGCAACTGCTTTTCTATGACTTAATCACTAAAATAGTTTAATAAGGCTGCATCAAGGCTTTGAGCGACACGCACTCACGCATAGTTGGTGTTGCCCTGAAAATCAAAGCTTTACTTGAACGCAACTAGTGGCTTATAAAATTGTCATATTTTATCGAAACCAATGTCTGTTTAATAGTCTGATTTACACACTTTAAGATAGTGTAAACAATTTCATTCTATTTCCAATGCCTATATTTGAAAATCGCCAACAGAGGTTAGTGTTTGCAAATTGTGCGAATTATTTTGAAAAATTATTTATGGGAGAATGTTTATTAAGACTTAATTTTTCCATAAGCATTTACACTTTTTTCACTTTTTGTTACTTTTCCATAAATGCATGATTAAAGCGAGTAAGAGTTTTTTTCCAGCGCATTTTAGGACTTTTTAAAATTATTTCTGAAAAATTCTTGTTTATATTATATTTAAAATATACATATATCTATATGTCGGATCCGTTGTCAATATGTCAAACAATGATTATTTTGTAAAAAGTATTGCAATTTCAACGTATTAATCTAATAAATTTCTAGCTGCATATAATCGGAAAGATGGAGTGTCAAAATAAGTGATTAAAAGAGACGAAATGCGAAAAAACCAAATTGAAGAAAATGCTATGACGTGAACTAACGTTACGTTCATCTGGCTTTACATAAAAGCGGCACCGCTATTAGCGTCGAGAATAGCGTTCGGTATGGTACGGTCGTAATACTATGGCACCGCTTTTCGAGTGAACCAAAGCTTTACAGCAGTAGCTCGTTACATTCCCATTACAAATTTACTGAAAACAGGAGCAAAGCATCCGATTCGGATTGTAAAATTGCAATTAATTCGGATTACTGAGTAGCTAATGCTGTGAGAATAACCGTTCTTCGAACCGAACCGAATCTTCGGATTATCGAGTAGTCGGACCATCGAGTTTCGACTGTACTTCGTTTATTTTTGTTTTATCATACTTTTTGTCATCTCCTGATGCGTTTTTTGTTCCGCCGCCTGCCTATTTTCACATGCGCTTGCCATATTGGTAATGTGAGACCTTATCGTTGGCGTATGAACATTACTGCCGCTGCAGTGATGCAACTTCATTGGCGGCGATCAACCACTGTGCGGCATCTGCCATTCGCAGCTGTCACTCCAACGACGCAGCATAAGTCATTTCCTACAACGCGTTGATCTATGGGCATTTGCCGTTTAGTTGTTGTTGTTGGTTGCAAGCAGCTTTACTGCCATTAGTGCGGTTTACAATTTTCCGCTTGTCAAGGCGGCAAGTGTAAATAAAACAATGAAATAGTAAAGAGTACAGAATAGTCGCGAGAAACGAAATACGGTGAGCAAATAAGAAACAAGTGTACAAAAACTGTTCACACACAGATATAAAGCGTATTTTTTGTTCTGCAGCTGCACTATTCCCGCTGTGTAATAAAATCAAACACACTGCCGCGGCGAAATTCGTAAAAACCCCGCACGATTTTCACATTTGCGGCACGACTGTCGCGGCAGCATTTTATGACTTTACCAAATGACCGCTTTAACATCTTGCAGCGACTGGTTATTCTATTTATTGTATTTCGCTTTTAGCTAAGCCGCACATCAAAAGTGCCAGCGCATTTATTTTTGCACGTGAATATGTACATAGGTAGCTGCATATGTATGAATGTTCGAAAGACAATCAACGCGTAATGACAATTTTTAGTAATTTTATTTGATTATAACAGCGCACATTGAAGCCAACATTAATTTAATCTGCCAGGCGGCGAGTCAACCAGTCATTCAACGTCAACTAGCAATCTGCCAGGGTCATAGCGGCGGCGGCGGCATGCATCAAAGCGGACAGCTAGCAGCGTATTGCGCACTCCATCGTGAAAAATTCATTGATTCCGCGGCCGAGATGTGAACGCGCAAGTGTGCGATAGCTCCGCGTTGATAGCTGTGACAGCGCACGTTAGATACGCGAGTAGATTTTTTTTCGTATCTCGCGCTGACAGCGAAAGCTAACGTTTCTTCCGGCCGGTCGGCACAGGTAACAGCAGGGCAACTGCAAATAACCAACTCATAAGCCACTCTATAGTGGACAAAGCTTAATTCGATTCAGCGTCAAGTGAAGATTTGCAATTTGCAGTTAGCAGTTTGAAATTCGCAATTTGCAATTAAAAGCATTGGCTGTTTTTTGCGCTCGGGCCATTCACGCTGTCAAACAAATTTAATTTTCGACGTTTTGACATTTGATCCACTGCGTCACATAAACTAAGCGCAATTGCGCCAGTTTGCTTAATCAGCGCTAGTTTGGAGTACAACTGAGACTGTCATTCAGCTAGAGCTCTCCAAACTGTTGAAACCGTCAGTCGCTTCATTAAGCGAAAATTGAAAATTGTATGAAATTAGATGCATGATCAAAACCAACTTTGAAATCTTGCATCCAAATGTCGATTAGCGGCGAAAATTCAAATGCATATAACTAAATTTAGTTCAAAATTTACGAGCAATTAAATTTCCCACAGACAAAGCTGTAGTCAATAAAAATCACATAAAATAATTAGCTGAACCAAAATCGAAACTCAAAGCGGCTGAACTTTGCGTTGGTTGACTGTTTTGCTGGCGGGATTTTAGTTTCGTTTTCATTACTTTAATAACTTTTTACAGTCGCCGATTTTGGTCTGCTCAAAAAAATCGTCTATCAACTAATTAATGCTTTTTTGCTTGCTTTGCGTTCACTTTCAAAAGCTAGTCACCGCTTTTGCATAATTAAAATGATTTCAGCAGAGTGATAAATCGAGTGATTATATTGATTTCCATTTTTAAATCAATAATTCTGTTAACGGCTGATTACACATGCGGAATATTTGACAGAAACGCCTAAACAGATATAATGTACATAACGCTTTTCCTGTGTCTTAGTTTATGGGTTAAAAAGGTTTCTAAAAACGTACAGACTTTTTTTTGGTTTCAAATAGCTTCCAAATGCAATAAAAATTTGTCGCATACAAATCAAGTTAATTGCGCCGTTAGAGTTAAATGAGAGCTTGATAATAAAGAGAATAATAATCAGGGACAGGGACTTTTATAACTTTTATAATAAAAGTCCTTAGAAAAAATTTAAATTTGGACTTTTACTTTATTTGAAATAAAATAATCGGTCAACCCGGACTTTTATTTTTTAAATCCAGCCTTAAAAGTTAAACTTGACCAAATATTTTTTAAGTCCGAAATAAAAGTCCTTTCGTTGTAATAAACAAACCGCTTATCCAAATCAAACAAATTTGGTACCAAAAGAAAGAGGACTGAAATAGCTTTCAAACAAGAGTATCTTAACGAAGGTTGCCATCTATTTATATATATTTTTTTTATAATCTATAAATATAATACGCGTAGCAATTTTGTTCAGGTCATCAGACCTGCACCGTTCGTTCCATTTTCAAAAATTAGGTGTCGAATTAAAAGCCTTGGCCTGTTGATGTGCAATAAGGTTTTTTCAAAAAGAGTTGCCACCTTTTAAAAAATTTAATTCAGATTATTTAATTATCAGTGCCATTTGATCCGCACCGTTAGTTCGATTTTGAAAAATGAAGTGTCAGATTAAAGGGCTTGGGCTGCTCAGTGAGAGGGGAGACCAGTATTTTTGCATGTATGTATTTATAAAAAAAAAAATATTTATTGGACCAAAAAGTATTGGGCAGGCACTGTGGCCAATGGTAATCAACTATTACCACACCTGCAAGGTTGTAAGCCAAGCAGAGACCGCTGAAAACTCCAGAAGCATTGTCTGGAGGATGCATCAGACTAGGCCGAGCATACTTTAAAC
>JAPVRG010301460.1:0-11742 GCA_029783565.1 Rhagoletis cerasi
GCAGGGTTGACATTTTTGACATTCAATATCAAAATTTACTCTCTTTGAAATTTCGTAGTTTTGCAAGTTCGAAAATGTAAGCGTGTTAGTAAAAAAATGTGAATGTATTAAGTTTTTCGGCCAGCCAGTTATAAGGAAGTATTAGGTAAAAATTGTAGAGAATTTTGTGTGGAAAAATTGTAATAAGCGTAGGGAAAAATAGGGATTTTTTTTTTGGTGAGTGGGGATTTTCCAAAAAAGTATGTACCATCACTGATGTACATACATATGTATGTATCCTTAAAAAAAATGAAGAGGGTGGTGCTCTAAACGTTGGCCCAACTGAAATATTTACTACTAGCGTATTTTCTTACATACATATTGCTTTTTAACGTATTTAAACCAGATACACAAGCATGTAGACTAGGGTGTTCGATTATTCGACTTTTTCCAAAACCGGGTTTCGTGTTATTCGAAAAAAAAGTAACTTCAAAAAAACCGGTTCCCAATTTTTAAATTCAGAAAAAACCGTGAGACCAGTTATTTGCTTTTAATTTTTTTTTTTTTTTGGATAACACTTACAGTTGGTCATAAATGACAGCCTAAAGTGGAATAAAACTATTATTTGGAAATAAATGAAATAAGTTCAAGGTAGTAGCAGTAAACATTAGATCTAATAAATATTTAGAATGTTTGGAATCAACTGATTTTCCCCTTAGTTAATTGTTAAAAACATTGTCTTTGACTTTTTATGTGTGTGAGTATTTTCTAAACCACTTGTTTCAATTATTTATTTTTTGAAATATCTTCGGGACTTGAATACTTCTAATTAAATCATTTCGTAAATCAAATCTTTAATCGGAAAAACTAGGCTCCCCACTGGAATTAGATGTGGTAGAATATAAATACGTTTCTTATTCGCTCAAGTGCCTCACAAAACATGTTTTAACGAAACATTTTTAAGCTGTATTTTGCTAAGCAGTCCGACAGATCTGTATTTGACTAAGTTTGAAATGTGCTGTATTAATTACAATGCACATTGACTTGTATTTTGAAAACATACATACATAATTATGTAAATGTGTTAAAAAAATAATCCTCGGAGAGAACTTGATAGTGTTTAAGAGCAAAATTTATCAAAAAATTTATGTTTGCACATTCAACAAAATTAAAAGTATAATGAATTTACAGCGAAATTAAAGATGCAGTTGCATATACAAATACATATTAGATGAAAACCCGGTTTATTCGGCAACAAAACTCCGGTTTATTCGATATTCGAAAAATCACGATTTCAAAAAACCGCCCGAAAAATTTTGAAAAATCGGTTTAAAAAATTAAAATCGGTTTAGAACACCCGAGTCGATTACCCTATTGTAGACCTTTGATTACACTAGTCGACCAGAATTTCGATCGATTGCATTTGACAATAATTTCACATGTAATTTCTACGCTAAATCCGAATATGAGGTCAAAATATAAAAAAGTAGATAGACAAATTTTCGCTTCTTGAGATTTGAAAAGAACAATTGCAATTTTTATTTTACATATGTACATATGTATATACACCTGTGGTCAGCTAATTAAGTCAAGCACATTTTGACCAGTTTTGAATTTTTTCTTTGGTTTATTTAATGTTTTTTAATTTTTTGTTAAAGTCTAGCTCTTTATACAGGGTGTCCCAAAAGTAATCTGCCATACTTGAGGAGAAGGTAGGGTAGTGGGGTGAGCTCCACCGTTTTGAAATATTGAAATTTTTTTTGAATTTAAAAAAAAAATCGGGTCTTTTCACGTATTTTCTTTAACTGCATGTAAAAAAAAATTAAAAAATTTTTATTTGAATTTACTTGGTGTGAAAATACATGAAAAGGTCCGATTTTTTAAAATTCAAAAAAAATTTTCAATTTCAAAAACGGTGACAGTTTTACCTGAAAAATTTTTGCTTATCTGGGAGCACAACCAAATTTTTAACACTTATAAACGGCAGTCCATATTAAAAGAAAACCATATTATGTAATAATGATAATAGATTGGCGCCTACAAAATATGTTAGTGATTGACAGAGCTTCTCCTCCGATTTGTGGCGTGCGCCTTGGTGCTGTCATACAAATGGGACTCCGATGGCATTTTTATGAGAAGATTTTTCTTTTCAGAATTACACTCGGAGATTTGTCATTGCCTGTCGAGGAACGACCGCTATTAGAAAAAACTGTTTTCTGTTTGATGTCAGTCGGAAACTGGGCTCGAACCCAGGCCCTGCGGAATGGTAGTGGGCACCGCTAACCCCTCCACATATATAGCGAAATATCTTACTTTTTGGACACATTTTTAAATTAATACAAAAAATATTTTTAAACGCTTAAGGGTCATTCCATTTAAAGCGGAAAACTAAGTAATTTCTTCCTAAGGTACTACATTTCATTAATCTGTTGAAAAATATTAAAAAAATAAAAAGCTTTAATTTTTGTCTATGGCAACTTTTACTTCATACATACTTAATTACTTTACGCCAGTCATAAGTACATGTCCCAACAGTCACAACTTTAAATACTTTTTAATATTTCTATGAAGATTATAACAGCCAAATTTTTAGTGAAAACGAAAGCGAATAGTGTACATATATTTTACAACACAAAAAACTCTGGCTTGAAAATTAAGTGTTTTGGCTAAAATTCGTCTTTGAATGCACAAAGATAAAATAGAGGGATTTTCAATGTCCCACCAGTCACATTCATTCAAATGATAGTTACGAAGAACTCAGAAATTTTTTGGTATTTTTTAAAGGAATTTTATGCATTAACTAATTGTCTATGTTAGAAAATAGCTTTCACTGTTGTATAAGCTCCTACGACATAGTCAAAATTCACAATTGAACACATTCTGGAGTCAAATGTCCCACTAGTCACAATGGAATGGCGCTTAATCTAATAAAAATGTATGGCGTTTCAAGAAAAATTACCTAAAGTTGGAAACTCCATTAAAAATGTTTACAAGAAACTGTTTTTTATATAGACATTAACTTTGAAAAATAGAAAAAATTGCAATTCTCTACTGCGCGGAAACAAATGCAAAAAAGCTTGAATTTGATAGGTCATAACTTAAAAACTATTTAACGTAGAACAGTATTTTGCTAAAGACGCAGAATGTTATGCTTTTCAAACCGGTATTAAACATAATTTGTTTCATAAATTTCGTTTTTTTTTGTCGAGCATAAAAGCGCACCAATACCCCAGTGTGCCACGGTAACCAGTAAAATGCGGATTGCTTACTCAACACCACAAGTATTGACATTTCATCCATCAGTTTCATCAATGACAACAAGATTATACTTACATACACACATACATACTGCATGTATGTATATGACCAACCAAATAGACAATCAATCAACACATTTCCACGGGAATTTTTACGAATATACATACATACGTTACGCAATATCATACTCACAAACGAAAACAGATCACATAGAGTGCGTTTCCTAAATCTATATACCAGAAGCACTGACAGCGATTACCTCTGCTGTAGGTAAGCTACTACAACATCAATAACAACAAGGTATACTGCAGGACATACGCTTCCACATACACATTAACCTACTCACTCCGAAAGCCAGTTAGTCAGTCAAGAAAAACATCAGTCAAGAAAAACATCAGCCACAGAGAGCACAAGTCATACTTAGGCTCAACCACCAACACCGCACGCACAACCTTAGCAACCAATATGATTAAGCTGTTTGCCTTTGGCTTTCCCTTTTTTGGATTTGTTTGCAATTTTCTCTTAAAATTTAATAATAAATTGTATTCATTAAGGTCCTACAAAACGGAAATTGCGGAAATGGAGACCGTGCTGTAAGAGCCCACAGCACAATCATCAACCACCGCCCGTTAGTACTATCACCACCACCCCCACCATCGATACCGCCAATAAAGCAACACTGCATCCATCACGCTGAGTACGCTGCATGTGGATGAACCAAAATATGCAAAACGGATGAAAGATGATGCCGTCTGCCAACCGATATCGGCACAAAGCGGAAGTAATCGATTTCAGTTGGAAATGAGCACAAATGCTAATATCATGTTTTATAAAGTACACTATGTACGTATGTAGATACTGTCTACATGGATGGAAAGGCGAAAAATGAGAATGCCCGGCAAGCGGAAGAGATTCAGTGCAATAAGTTAACAATAAAAAATAAAAACTATAAATATTAGCAAGCCTACAGATAAGGTATGAAATTTTGAATAATGAACAAAAGAATAACAAAATAAAAGCAACAGCAGCGCATCAAAAATACCATTGTATTTAGTATTTATATGTGTGTATGTGAGTGAATAATATTAAGTGAAAATTGCAAACTAATGAAAACATTTCAATTCGGATGTCGAACTTATAGATTACAAAGTATAAAGTAATTATGAGAAATAAAGAACAATTAAAAATTAATTGTGAAAATATCAAATCAGAACTACTTAACACAGACACAAATCAAATCAAAATAGTTGTACTGACAAAAAAGAAGCGAACAATAAAAGGCTTAAGCGGGGAACATAGACAGAGCGCAGTGGAATAAATACATACATATGTATGTCCATAAATAACATTTACACAGAGGCTAAACTAAACATCGCTACGCATGCCCCACACAGACATAACTTTTAAGCTGCGCACACCTACATATACGCATGCGCACTAGATAAGTCCACCCATAAGCTTTAGAAAATGTGTGAGTGCAGCTTAAAAGCTGCGTGCGCTTCACCGAAACACTTCCATGCTAAGATACAGCAAACCAAAAACTTAAATTTATATAAAAAAAATTAGAGACATAAGAAATAAGCCCAAGAAAAGGTCAACCAAAGCCAATAAGCCAAATTCCACTCAAACTCGTAAATGCCTCGAATTTGTTATTGTGTGTAAAAATTTACGAGGCGAGTTTAGTTTAATAAGATTTTATGAGTGTAAGCTAAACAAAGAAAAACAAAAGCACAACTAAAAAGTTATTTATGTGTATGTATAATTTCACGTTACGTTACTTCAAAGTCGTTTTTTAAAACCGAAGTGAAGGCTGACTGAAGAAAATTGATAATTGCAAAAGCACAAAGTAAACGTCTTAACAAAGGCACAAAACATGAGAATTTTATGTGTGATGTAGAAGCATGACTTCATAGCAAAATCGAAAAAGAGCAATTTTTGAAAAAGTTTTGCACGACAGAAAACACCTTATGCTATCCAACATTCTGAAAACGTTCTAAGCTCTAACAGCAGCAATTCCTATTGGGACAATGAGATTTAAGCGCAGAGAAAGTTTTGACGCTCTTCCCATCTACATATATCACAGTAGTCACGCGTGTCAAACTATTAAAGACTCTCTGTACAATTTTTATACGACAAAGTCAAAGGTTTCTGTTGACAACACTGGTCTGTATAAAACGGTATGGTCCAAAATGTAGACGGCGGGCAGCTTATTTGAGGTTTCTAATGACGATCAGGGAGACCTTTTACTCTACCCGTCCGTATAAAATCTAAAAAGGCGGGTTACATTTTGATCGTGACTTATGTGCATACATTTGTACGCATGCATATCAGCGATGGCCACAGAGAGCTTCTGCCCTGCTCGCGGCCTTTTAAAAGCTAGTCCCGCGGCCTGAATTTAGGTCATTACAGTTTCGTATCAGTAATGGACAGGCATGATGCATAAAAGCTTTCAAAAGCTCTGTACGGGAGCAAGGCGGTGCCCATAACTGTATTTTATGCATAGAAATTCACAGAAATAGAAAGCTGCACGCGTGCATCTGTTTTACCTTATACTTTACACCAGCAATAGGCAGATAGAGCTTTTACTCTGTGCATGTCCGTACAAAATGTGTGTACTATAGACAACTTAAAAAACTCTGCCCGCGCGCAAAGCGCTACCCATCACCGCTTCACACAGATTTAGAGCACAGAGCCACTGAGTAAAAGCTCCCTCTGGTCGACGCTGCTTAATGGCTTCCTGTAAGCTCACTGGCACCGAGCTTTTACATGCTTGTACTTATTTCATGTATAAAATGTTGCAATTCAATTTTCGCACAGCTGTAACGCGGTTTTTTGTAGTCGAAGTACCTAACGAACCTAAAAAAAGTTATACATAATAGTTTCTATTAATAAAATAGAAAACTTTATTGTTAAAATCTTAAGCAAATAAACCATTGTTGAACTATGGAAAGAGTTAAAAACTATTGATAAGTTCTACAAAAATTGTTTGTCATAGTATGTCCAGCATGCACAAATGATGCTCAGTAGTACAATCGCTATTTCATTTACATGCATACAAATCGAGTCCTAGCTGCCAAAAAAAATTTGAAAATGTTTTCCAATTTTTGTTTATGTAAAAATGCATCTAGATATGTATTCTAGGAGCATTTCTGCATCAAAAAGAAAAATTTGAAAACAATTTCGCTTACTTTATTTTCGCGGTTAATGCTCGTGTTAAGGGTAATCACAATACGATGCATATAGTCTTGCATTTGAATATTTCGATACATTTGCAAATTTTATGCTTGCTACCATGGCAACCGTTTGTATTTTATTATTGTTGTGAATTCGCAAATGCACCGAAATATGCAAACGCAAGACCATATGCACAGGATTGTGATTACCCTTATTATATTTACATATGTACATGTATATATGGTCATTTCCATCAGTTGGTCCACCGCAGACAAAATATTAAAAGTTAATAAAATTACATTGTTTGAGCATATTTTCATAGAGAAAAAATCAAATTTAATGTAAACAAATTTTACATTTATTCATAACCCATTTCGAGATATTCGAATGCAAAGTCGTGCAAGCGCAACTTTTCTCATTTGGATATTTCTATTGCACGTTTTGTTTTGACAAAATTTCTTAAATAGAAACATTATGCATTGACTTTTGCCGTCGTAAATCTTTCTGATTGTATAAAGATTAAAAAAAACATAAGAAACTATGCAATGGCTAACAAATGTAAGTTATGGTAAAAACATGTACCGTGCGACAGTGATTAAAATAAAATTTAAAAAAGTATAGTAATTTTTGGGTAAAATCAAAACCAATTTTAAGAGACATCAATGCCCAACATTCTAAAATTAGTCGCATTGAAATATTGCCTCAGGTTTCCCTGAAATCGGCGTGTGAATTGTTGGCCGCAAAAACCATTGTGTTTTTTGCCCCGTGCGAATGCCTTGGTTTTTTGACCAAAATCAAATTTAGCACCAATTGTAGGGCTAATTAAGAGCTATAAGTAAGGTCTATAGTCAAAACAAAAGAATATTTTAGTACGGTGGTCACGTTCGGCGTAATGGAAATGGCCATGTATAATATTTAGCTACTGTTACATTTTTAAAGCACAAATTTCGCGTTATTATCGTCGTTTTTTCGTAGTTGCCTAAAGTTGATTTACTCCTCGTATAAGTAGTGCGTTTTTCTCGCTTATTTTTAATTTCTAAAATGCTTATTTAAATATAAATTTAAGGTTGTTGACTAAATTAATTAACCTACAGCCCGGTGCGAAAAAATTCTTGCCACTACCTTGTTAAAGCAAAATTATTAAACTTAAACAATTTCTATAAATTGACTGCCTTGTCAAAGCAAAATAGTTGCATATGTAAATACCCACATATTTATATGTATGAGAAATTGCCAAGAAATTAATTGTTGTGTACTATAAAGTCACTAAAATCGGAACGCTAATCTAAATGCTAAAAATTTAAAATAAGTACATGTGCACTCACGATTTTCTATTTATTTGACAGTTGTATTAGGCGTAGTATCATAAAACCCTTTGTTTTTGCCTATAATCTTATTTTACCTCGGGTGATTTAAACATTTACATCATAAGTACTTAATTTATATAATACACCGTGCGACAAAATCAAAAATTTCGAAACACACGAAGCAATCAATATACTCACAAAACTAGGGGCCAAATATAGTAAAACTTCGATATTAGTTTTTCTCTCTGACGTCAGGATTTTTTATAAAAGGACTTTGAAATTTCAAGGCTGTAAATAATTCAAAAAATTATTTAAAAATTTCAGTACAATGTAGAATAACAGTATGGGTGCCAAATGAAAGATAAAATTCTCTAGAATTAAACAAAATTAAATCTGTTTGGCTCACAAGGACGAATAGGTATTGAAAATTCCCTCTTAAATATTTTCCTTTTTTAAGCTAATAAATTTAGCAGAACGAAATTCGAGGATGTGGTGGTGTATATATACATAAGTCTTTGACAAATAAATTTTTAAAAAATAAATATATAGAATTTTCAAGGATATTCAAGGATAAAATTTATAAAGGCCATTTTCAGCACCTATTCGTCCTTTTGCACCAAAAATTGAATCTTCTAAAATTCTATGAATTGATGCTCAAATTGCTACTCTACATTCCACTGAATTTTTTAAGTAATTTTTTGAATTAATGATATCTTTGAAGTTTCAAAAAAAAAAACTGACGTCATAGAGAAAAACTAAAAATGCAGTTTTACTATATTTTGCTCCTAATTTCGTGAGTATATAATATTTTGTGTGTGCAAAATTGACCGTCCCACGTTGATACTTACCCACTTATGTATTTACTATAGAATTCAAAAAACGTACATCTGAAGTGGTATTTTCCGCTCCTCAATGTTGAAAAAAACATCTCTGCTATTAAGCTGTACATTTGTAGTAAATTCTAAACTAAAAATCAGCTGGCAGTCGTTAGTCGTTAGACATAGAAATTTTTTCTGCAAATCCAGATGTGTCGAACAGAATTGACAAATACTTATTCAGAGCTAAAGTTAGGTTAATGTTAATATTTTTCAGCACAAATTTTTATGTAAAATGTGTTTTTGCGTTTGAGAACTTATTTTATGCAATAAAGCAATCGCACATTTATTTAACCCAAATGCAAATCAAACACAAATAGAATTAAGTGACACAAATGAAATTAACCCAAACATAAACCAGTTTGACTCAAACGCGAATTAAATTAAACTTAACGAATTTTTCCTCGAAATATAAGGCGGAGATTAGATGCTTGGCAATTTGGTAACTCGTACGTGCAAGTTAGATATATTAATTAGCGTTGACATAATATCGACGTCATACCTAAACCAAAGCGTCAACGCTACGACAAATGTAAAAATAACAGCAACAATGAGCATAGCGTTACCTTAATATAGAAAGGCCCTAACTCGCAAAAGCCCTAGTTCAAATAGAGTTTGAAAGTTTAATAAAAAGTAGAGTTCGCCAGTTCCAAATTTTGTCGAAACGCTGATTTCTTTCAAACACAATATTTAATCAAGTGGTGTAGTATTTGTTTTTCCTATACTATTAGATGGATTGTGAGTTATCTGAACGTTTTTGGATGAATCTGAATTCCAAATGAAAATGAGTTAGGACCTTTCTATTAAGGTAACGATAGGTTTGTGTTTGTTACATGCGAAAATGGCAGTTTCGCCAACTTCACTTCCTAAGGCCCTGTAAAAATCGGGGTTTCCAACCGTTGCCGCCGCGTTATTTCGGTATGATTCATGCAAATGGTATGGGTATGACGCTGACACTGACGCTTTTATTTAGGGCTGTTAGACAGACCCAAAAGACTACATTACATGACAAATTAACCACTGTAAAAAATTATTTTTTAGGCTGAACACAAAAACTATACCCTTTTTTCAAAGAAACGTGTTTTTGGTACTTCTCTTGAAAGAATCAGCCGATCGACGTTAACGAAAAACTCTTTTATACATACATGGATATTTCAGTTGGCAAATCGATTAATTCCACTTTCTCTAAAAGCCTTTTCATTTCACTTAAAATTTAATTTAATTTTTTAACCGGTGACAACTCCTTTCATGTTCTAGCCTAGACTTAATACAATATAAGTATCAATCTAAATAAATGGTTTTGAAAAAACTTTTTAATCGAAATGACTACTGAAATATCCATACAACGATCAATTGTTTTCGAAAAAAAATTTTGAGCAAGAATTATGATTGGTTTTGATCGAAAGAGATAAATTTATAAACTATCGTTTAACACCCAAATTCATAAAAAATAAAGAAGACTTTAACTGCTTTATAAATCTAAAATTTGTATGAAAATGTCACTCTGTAGAGATTTTTAAATCTACTTAATTTTTTATGAATAAGGTCATAAATACGTTCCTACCTTGTTTTTGTATAATGTAAAATATTAAGAAACAAAAAAATAATCGTTTTTATTTATCAGTAAAAATAAGCTTCCCTGCAAAAATTGCTTTTCAAGATAATTAAATAAAATTTTAATGATATTTTTGCTTTTCGACCATATCATTTTTTTCGAGGTGAGTGCACCATTAATAAATACAACCTAAAAAGGAAAATATAAGTAAAAGCTTCAAAACTAAATGGATACTATAACTAAGCAAGTTTATTAAAAAAAAAACGTTATAAAAATAAAATTAATCTCAAACTGGAAAATCTCTAAATGTAAAAAATAAGTACGCGCTTCTATTAATTTTGCTTTGAGTTTCAACACATGTAAATATATCAACTAAAAGCGGCAAATTTCCAGGGGAATATTATAAAAACGTCTCAGCTAAATGCCAATGAGAAGCACAAGTGAAAATTTTATATTCCAAAATTATTTGTAAAAATCCTAAAATAGCTTCTTAACAATAACGTAATGAATACAACTTTCTTACCAGAAAAACACTTAATTTTATATTAAACCAAAATAGTCTGTCTCCTGCTCGTGATTTTTTCAGTAGGCGTTTTACTTGAAACTAGACTTTTTTGAGAGTACGTATACCATTCAGCTGGAAATGGAAACTTTTACCTAATTGTCAAACTTATATAAATAATATTTTCGATTAGATTTCCCCAAGGCATATAGAAAAAGTAGTATCAGTACTTCAGCTTATTTGGTATAGAAAGTGTCAAATACTATTCATTATTTTTTCACAAACATTCTAAATTTGCCAAAGTGTATTTTCATGTGAAGCCGCTTTTCTTAAAAAGAAGCTATTGAAACCCATTTTTTGGAACGTCCGTTTCACTCAGGAGTGCAAGCGCTGATATATATTGGCCTTGCAAAGTATTGAACCATGCTTCTGGAAACAAAAAAAATACCAAGAAAGAAAGTTGCACAATTTTTTTTTTTAAATACTTAAAAAAAGCTGAATATTTTTTGACACGTTCGCGACCAGAAGCTACAACAAAATACACGTAAATGTTGCTTTTACTCTATTGCCACTACCTGTTTCATATACATTGGATTTTCCTGTTTTTAGAACTTATTTATTGTATGTATGTATATGAAATACTTAACCTGTAAAAACAAAAGTATTAATGCTTCAATAGCTCAATAGTCGTGTATCATAAAAAAAAGAAATACGGGTTTAAACAATTTTATAAACATATTCGATTCGGTTTGAAAAGGCGTGACTATTTCACCATCTCTGCCGACGGTGCAATAGTTTCCTCAAGCTTGCACTTACCCAAGCGAACACAAAATTTCGAGAAGGGAAATAATAATTTTCAACCTACATTGTATTTAAAAATTTCTCAGAAAATTGGAGCCAAAATTTTGACTACATATACGTCAAAATATTATAACAGATGTTAAGTCAGCTGATTTTCTTGTTGGCAAATTGTTGCTAGTAAAAGTTGCTATTCCGTAACCATTCCGAACTTACCAGTTTTTAACAGATTTTACTTGAAATCGATCCCGTAATGTGCTCTGACCGAATTTTTATTTCTTACGATGTCCCCTA
>JAPVRG010301472.1:1316-18652 GCA_029783565.1 Rhagoletis cerasi
CATAGAGTTAGAAAAAGTTTTTTTGTTCATTTTTTTGTTAAGTTATAAATTAAAACCACTGATTTTTGTTAATTCTTTCTTCACACACGTTTTCTGTATTTTGCGAGACAGCTAACAATGGAGTAAAATTTTCTTTGATGTATGTATACGTATGCGCGAAAGAGTAAGAAGTATGAAAACTCAGGTTTTTTATTGTCTTGTCTCTTTCTCTTATCGATTGCAGTACATTTTCTGAGTGAACAATCGATAGTTTCTTTTCGATATGGTCAGCCGTTTTTTGCATGGTAGGTCCTCTTCCCATTCGCTCTTAGAAAGGAGCCTTGTGTGGATATAATTCTTCGTAGCAAAAGGCGAAACTGTGTAGTCTGAGCACATATAGTTTGCAGGAAAATCTTTCATAATTCTTCCTGCAGTTTTCCGTATAAGTCTAAATGCAGTAAAAATTTAAGCAAAGTCTCTAGGGCCTTTGTTGACATTGGGGGTGTCTATATAGATATATGTATATGTGTGTACTTATATTAATTTTATGGCTTCGATTTAGCTTGGGTTTTCGATAAGCAAATGCCACGATCAGACATCTTACTTCTGTTGGTTTCAAGTGCTACTTGCTCATCTTATTGTCACATTACCTAGGAAAAGAACCTCCCCGTCTGACAAAAATCCCTTTCCTTACGCGGGCAATCAGCAATAATTTATTTCAAAGCAGATTTCTTCAAAAAGGCTAATGAGAGATGACACACAACTGAAACGCTTTCTAATGCAGCATTTTACCAGAATTCTAATAATTCACAGCTTAAAGAGAAAGCATGGCATTCGAAAAGTGTTGCCGCCTAATTACTTTTGTCCCAGCTGTGGCAACTAGCCACAGAAGGCTCTTTTCACTGTTGCCCCTTGGCTGCCTGGCGCACCTAACCGATTCCTTATTAAGGTAAACTGGTTATACTCCCAGCTGTGTGGAAGTGAGTGCAACGGGCCCCCTTAAGGATAATGATAGCGGGCCTTGCAGCTGTACATAAGTTTGCCTACTTCTCCCGCGGAATGCTGGCAATTAGTTCAAGCCAATTTAAGTTATGTGTAATGGAGACACCCTGCCTTGTAGTCCATTAAATTCTAGTATGGTAAAGTGGAGGTTTCAAGAGGCTAAAAATTAGCGTTGATTTTTATTAATTTTTTTGACGACGGTGTTGTTAATTTACTCCAACCAAAAAAAATAAAAATTCCAAACATAACTAACTTAAAGATAGTTGTTGTTGTGAAAGTTTTTTGAATTTTTTTACAAAGCATTAAAAGTGGACTAGTATGGTGTTTAAGTATGTCGTGTCCCAATTTTTTTCACATGACTGTGTATATATACTTTTTTATAGCGTGTTTCCATGAACGACTCCCTGTTAGCTTATATCGTTTTGTATCAAGGAATGATAAATTTATACTACTTCTGTGAACTAAAAAATGTATGTAGGTAGCAAAAAAAGTATTTTTTCGTACAAATGCAGTATTTTGGAAAAACAGTAGTATTACGTTTTGGAGTCCAAAAAGAAGTATAATACTTCCAAAACAGTATAGATACGAGCGTTAGTTATACTAGATATTTAATAGAAAAATTTGCTTACTACATGGTTTTGCCATTCATTAATATTTGAGTAGGGCTCTCCTTTTTTTACTTGTGACTGTGAGTGTATGCGCTAATACATAAATATTTATAGGCATTTAGTAAAATTCCATACACTCTTTGGGTTCTAACGAGATTTGTCTAAGACAAAGATCCTTATCTCTGCCAAAAAAAATCTATCTATTATAAGGTATTTAAGATAGATCATAGCGTTGGTGGCTGGTGTTCGCTCGAGACTACCCAGGTGTAAGAAAATCATTCCATCAGCCTGATTTGGCACGCAATTTTCCTGCCAGAAGTTTTTGCTATCATTAAAGGTTGTTATCTTTTGGGGAATCTATTATTAATTATGACGCCTTGAAACAAGCGTTCGGTGTTTCAAAGTAACTTTACTGCCATTTTAAATCAGGCCTAGCCAGAGATGAGTTACGATTCTAGCCGTAATACATCCAGCGAGTCTTTTTTTCTTTTCACAAAAAAAAAACTTAAACTCAAAACTCGGACTCATTCGTTCAACACTCGCCCTCTATGAGTTAGTAATTTAAAATTCAGCAAACAACTAATATTAACCTAATTGTGCATAGATAAATAAATAATACGTCATTTTACTGCTCTAAATAATGCTAAAATGTACAACTATGGTGGCAGTCAGTCTCGAATACCAGTTGACCAGCGTAAAAATTGAGCCAACGCATGTTGTCAGTAATTAGTTTTTCTACACATGTACATATGTACAAACATACGTACAATACGAGCAAGTACATATTCGAGCACATAAAATTTGTGTTTCTATGCAGTCTATTTGAAGCTTTTAATTTATTTATGTTCTAAATGTGCCAATGTGTACATGCATACGTTTTTTTATTGTTTTATGTACCGTTGTTTCTTTGTACGCGCTAGTTGAAACAGTTCAGCGAACAGCTGTCCAAGTAAATATGTACGTACATATGTATGTACGTATGTACACTCTGTGGTCAAATGTCTGACCGGTAATTTGCCGGTCTACGTATCTACACAAACACATACATACCTACATGCAAACTACAAATGTACTTGTTGCTAAGCGGCAAGGCAGCACAATTTTTTCTCTACAATAAATCGCGTGCCCACTACTGATCTCCCTTTCGTGAGCATTTTTTTTTAATTTTTTCAAATTCATTTTTTAGGTAGGTATTAGAAAAAAATGATTTGTGCTTATTTTATGGTTAAATAAGGTGGTGCGAAATTTGGTCAGAAAGTGGGGGAAATATATCTATACATATTTTATTTGCATACATACATAAATTTAAAAACTTGTTTAATATGTAGTATTAACGGTTTTTAATAACTAATTTGAAAATTTTCTTCTTTTTCTTTAATTCCAGATAAAAACGAAAACGTCATTAATTGTGATAAACTCCAAGTCTGCTGTAAATTTGTCTCTCCCCTCTACTAACACATGTCTGGTGTGTGTACATACATATGTATGTATGCATGGAAATTTCCTATGCAAAAAAAAAAAAAAACAAAGCACAATTGCAAAACAAACCTTAAAAAATTTCAATTAAAATAAAGCAATATTTAAACCCAAAATTAGATAAACATATTAATCTAAAGCAAGTGTGAAAGTGACTGGTGTTAGAAGCGTGCAGCAAAAAAATACTAATAAAAATTGTTTGTTCAAGCAAATATTTGAACTAATTTTAATAGAACTAAAATACGGGAAAAAATTGTGTGTCACGAAAAATGGCATTTGAAATACAAAATTTGGTGTAAAAAATGCAGATCGCTTTAACTAATTAATTGTAAAGTTTAACCGAAATTTGCAGAAAGTGAGTCAACAGTTCCTTGCAGTTGCAACTAGAACAGCTATGACAGTCCCAATGAATTTCGACTGCTGAACATTTTTAAGGTAAGTGTAATTTGATTTCAGTTTTCGTTGCAAAAGAAATTTTATTACAACTCGAGCACTCAATTGAGTTCGAAAGAAACGAAAAACAACATAAAATAAGTGAAGCGCGAAGCGGGCATAGTTGAAACTCGTGGTTTAATTGTTTTATATATGTAGTAACTTACATTTCCACTTAAATTTAATAAAAACTCAAAAGCGCATGAGAAAAGCTCAAATATTTTTTAGTAGCGCACAAATATGTTGCACAAAATCAAAAACGATTATCGAAAAAGCATACATCTATTTCATGAAAGCTCAAATGTATATCAGAAAAGCTCAAAATATTACAGAAAGGCTCTAATATATTTCTGTAGAGCTTAAATGCATATCAGAAAGTTACAAATGAATTTCCAAAAAGCTCCCGCGAATTTCAAAAAAGCTCAAATGTTTTTCAGCAAAGCTCAAATAAATTTCAAAAAGCCCATAAATTACAATGTCAGTTGTACGCAGCGACGGTTAGATGATACTTTTCAACTAGGTTGCGCAAGTTAGACTTATTATGATAGTGCGGTTTAGAAATAAAAGATACCGATGCTTTGTGTCTTGACGTTTTGGAAGTCACCCTGTATTTCAAAAAAGCTGAAAATGTTTTCAAACAAGCTAAAATTTCATTCAAAAAAGCTTTGAAATTTTTTTACAAAAAAGCTCAAATGTTTATCAGTACAGCTCAAATGTACTCAAAAAATAGCGCTATTTTATTTCCGAAAAGCTCAAATATAATTCAGAAAAGCTCAAATGTGTTTCAGAAAAGCTCAAATGCATACCAAAAGAAGCTGCTCAAATATTTAGAACCCATAAATATATTAAAATAAACTCAAATATATTTCTCAGAAGCTAAAATATTAAAAAAAGGCTTAAATGCATTTCAGAATAGCTAAAATGTATTTCAGAAAGATCTTTCATACAAAGCCCTTAGTAGATAAAGCTCGAAAAGGCCAAAAGAAATTATCTTGAAACAAAACCCTTTATTCGTATGCTGGACTGGTGAAAAAAATTTTTCTTTGGAGTACTTTAGCTCATATCGTTGAACGAGCATCGGCCATAATTTTCTCTAAGGAATGGTTTTGGAAAAAACGTGCGAACGAACGAACGCTGACTGAGAAGAGGGATAGTTATCCTATAATCAAAAATCGATAAATCGACCGACTGCAATCGCGGGATAGGAAACCAAGCTGTGCCAAGCCGAAGAAACTATTTAAAAAACATTAGGCGCGACCGATGAAGTCACCTTATTTCATCTCACCGTGAATTTTAAGCGATTAGAGAAATTGAAAAACTTTTTTTTGTAAGCGATGCTAACCGACATAAAAATTGTTCAGATAGTACGATGCTTAACAGAAGGTTCTAGGCGCGGAAAAAAT
Organism: Rhagoletis cerasi; assembly: GCA_029783565.1. Classification (NCBI taxonomy): domain Eukaryota; kingdom Metazoa; phylum Arthropoda; class Insecta; order Diptera; family Tephritidae; genus Rhagoletis; species Rhagoletis cerasi. The sequence goes on from JAPVRG010301472.1 coordinate 6,217, forward strand.
GCTGGTGAAAATAAGAACGACTATTTTGTGATTCGTAAACGAAATTCAGTGAGCTTCAACTCTGAAAGTTATGTAAAAAGATAACCATTATTTGTGTAGTTTTTAATTTTAATAATAATACATTTTTAAATATACGTATTTAAAAATAAATAATAATTTTACTAAAAACTTAAACAAAAACCAAATACTCTAGTATAAATATATTAGCTCAATATTATTTATGCTTGCATAGCATAGAAATTGCTTCCACTATCTTGTTGGTTCTCCTAGCTAACCAAATTATTAAAATATTTGTACTCCTACTATTCAAATATCATTGATTAATCTGTTTTATTGGCAAATTATTTTCGAAATCACGAATTATTAGTTGTTTAATTTGTTTGCTCGAAATGTAAATTTGCATGTCTAATTAATTTGGACACATTCCACGAACATTGGCACGTACACGCATACCACATCAAGTACAGTTAGCGCTAAAAGTTTTCATATTTGCTTAAATAAAATTTATAATTCCTAGAATTATAAATGCTTTTTAGATTTTTCTAAAAATTTCGGTTATGTTCTGATAACGAAATATTAAAAAATGAAAGACATTTCTTTTCAGCATTCTTCGATATCTCTATTGCTAGCACAATAACATAGGGTCCTTCTCGCACATCGACGTGGGTTAAATGCAAGATTTAATGCGATTGCAGAAGAGTCAAATCAATGAATGGTGTAATACTTTTTTTCCAACACTATTTGGTCGCTAGCTAGATTTTTTTGTTTATTGAAAACGATCGTTTTTCATAGCTTTAGCTTATAAAATATTATCAATATTCTTAAATATTCATGAACTGTAGTCAAACACAGCCTAAAGTATGTTCGAGGAAACACGAAGCAACGATCAAATATAACGATTTTTGTTATGGAATATTAACCGTTACAGGTCTTTTGCCTATTGCTTTTATCGTTATATGTATGTGTGTATAAAATTCCGGTTCTTAATCAAGTTGTTTGCAAATATTTGATCTCGACTGTAGGGTTAATTTAGCTCACTAACCAACACGATATACATATGTATGTATATATGTAAGTGGTTATATATATACATATGTATGTAAATATTTACGCTATATGCCCCTCCTATAAATACATACATAAGTATTTGTTGAGCATTCCTTGGCGCACATTTGCCACGCGTTGAGCGTGAAATTTTGCAATAATCTGCCAATTTGTGGCATTAAAAAATCATTTAAATTTGATATAAAAACAAAATGCATAACACAATTAGGCATAACAACTCATAACGGCAAAATGAATGGCAAATAAAAATAGAAATTAACAACCATCAAGCGCATTAAAAACAGATAAATGTTGCTATAAAATTTGCTATATTAGTTTGTTGATGTCGCCGCTGCCGTTGCCAAATGATGTTAATGAGAAATATTTTTAAGTATAAAATTAACAAACGACAACAAACGATTTAGGTTTTAGAAAATTTGTTATTAATGATTTGCATATTTCCGTTTTAATATACATATATACATAAACTTGAATGCAAAGTAGTTTACTGGCGTTAATATTTGAAAATATTTTTTTCCGTTTAGTTACCCAAATGCAAAAATAGTATATTCGACTATACTAAAAGTAAATATGTATAAAATAAGTATTTTGCTTTCATTTGAATCGCAATCAGCAACAACAAAATATTTTGTTAATTTGAATGCATGTATGTATGTACATATGTAGTCGAATAATTGAAAGGCTGACATGATTTTCCGTGTTTAGTATGTAGAACAATAACATCAAATATAGAATTAATTAATTCACGATATCATGGAAGCTATACAAAACGAAAATAATATGTACAAGAATAATACTAAATACATGTAGGACAGTGCTGGACAAAAATTCATGATTAGCTTAGAAATTTGTAATTTGCATAGAAAAGTCTTTAAATTAGAATTTTAAAATTTTACAGGAAGCGAAAAATTTCTATGTTACTTAAAATGCTTTTAGGTCTGCTCTAAGGCGAACTTTAAAAATCATTTTGTTTTCAAAGATTTTTCGTTTGATTTTTTGGACAAAATTACAAGATTTAAAAACTAATTTCTAAAAAATAGCACCTTGGGTACGAGAGGTGGCACTTTAAACCTTTTAGTAAAGAGAACCTAGGTAACTATTGAGTCGACAGACGTCTCTATTAAATCGCTAAAGATCTGGGAACTTACTCTTAACTTTTACGCAAATACCTTGTACCTATACGTCACCATTCGCTGCAACAGCTGTTGTATTATTATAAACCACAGTAGAGAAGAGATAACTTTCCTTAAAGGAGTAGCGCTGTTGACTATCATTCGAATCACAAATCTCCCTAATTCCGAACTCACCATGCTGCGGGTGAACAAGTCAACCCAGGGACCTGTTGCTAAAATACCTTGTGTCATGTCGAAAAATGCCAAAGGTTCTCTCAATTTTGCAGACCAAAGTATGAAGAAACTTTAACGCGGATTTACCTTTCAAGCAGCCGTGGTAGTCTTTGGATATAAGAGTTAGGTTGACAAGAGAGTGAGATGAGAGTTTTTTCCAGTGAAATTAATAAAAAACCTAGTCAAGACGAAGGTTTATAGCCTTGAAAACAAACGCGATGTTGCTCGGACCAGGGCTTGAACTCAGCCCACACGGAGTGGTAGTGCGCACTTCAAACCACTGCACCACAGCTGCCTTGAAAAAGCTTCTCATATAAATACAATCGCCATTCGAAGTCGGTACCTCCTTTTTGTGTGACAACATTAAGGCGCACGCCACAAATTGGAGGAGAAGCTCGGCCAAAGCACTAGCATATTGTGTAAGCGCCAATCTTTTACAAATATGATTTGTAGGACAGCTAAAATACAATTGCTATTCTTTAGTTGGTTAGTGAAGTGATTTTTTATTTATTTATTTATTGTTTTTGAACTTCTCAACCGGTTCATGGCTTAATTTATTCATCTTACATACATAATATTCCTTTAACACACTTTCCCACTAATCGCTGTGGTGATTTTTTAGAAATAAATATCTATTTACTACTAGTCTTAGGTAAGAAAATGTTAACTCAACTTCACTTTTATGAAAAGAGCTACTCGGATTATAGATAAATATTCAAAGCTTTGTAGCGCTTCTGCGTGATAAACTTGTGTAAGGTTGTAGTAGTGTTGGTTTATGGAAGAAAACTAAAAAATTACAAAAATGGAATTATCTTTTTATTTATGACACCGCAAATACTAATACTCTTTTCACCTCTTCAATGCATAAACCAAATTCTCAATTTGCATACTGACTCGTGCTACATACATATGTTTATAAGTAGTAGTAGTATACAAAATTTCATGTTTATTTCTTTTTTTTTATGCGCTTAGCGCTTTCTCGCGCGCCGTATAGCCATCATTTCTGCTGCAACAACGAGCGCCTTTAACAGTATTTCCGTAATTTGCGTTGGCGTGTGATATTTTTAAAATGATTAATTATGTGAAAATCGCATGTAAAAGTGGAGATTAATTAATAAACTCAATATAATGTATGTGTGTACATGTGTATCTATTTGGGTATGCAAATGTGTTTGTGGCTATGCAAAGCTGCTATTATGTGATCCTTGCATTTAGATACAACAGTTTTCTTTGTTTAATGAAGGAGGTCTTAAATTCATTTTATTAACGTATTGTTTGGAACTTTTCAAAAGCAGCAGGTGATGAATGCTTTCAAAAGCATTTTTTTTTTTGGGGCGCATAATCTTCACCGATAAAAGCTTAAGTTATATAATTGGTATTGTTGAAGGCGGACACGGGAATGTGGGTTTCGCTGTTGATATTTTAATCCTCGAAAATTTAAATTTTGCGGTTTGATAATTAAAACGTTAGTTATGAGCTCTTACCAGCGAGATTAAAAACATTACCAGAACAATTTTTCTGAGGAATTGCTTCACAATGTTCTAGTTGCTATATGAATGAGTTTCCCAATGCTAAATCTAGTTGATTTTTTCGTTCTATTATTTATTTAACAAATTTGAACTTTTGAATTAAAACTCGAGTGTAAACGCTTTTTTTTACAAGAATTTTAAAATTTCAAATCTCTCCGAAGTCTCCATAAAATTGTAAAACCTTTTTCTCAAAAAATTTTAAAATTTGAGATCTCTCCAAAGTCTCCATAACCGTAGTAGAGCTAGAAAAAATCTTTCTTTGATATGTAAGGTGTTTCTATTGTGTTATTTTAGTCGAAAAGGCATATAACGTGAAACTCTACAAACTCTCCAAAGTCTTCAATTTTCATATTTTTAGTCAAAAAATAAAATGTTCAAAGATGCCAACCAAATTTCATCACAAAAATAGTTTCGTTACAATTCTATGAATTGACTATTTATTTTGCCACATAATTCCGTTTTCAAAATTTCTGCATTTTATCTAATACAAAAGCTACACTTTTTATTGCAATAACTAAATTTAGAATCTCTACAAAGTCTCCGAAGATTTTGAAGAATCAAGTAAAGCTATTTTCTGCTCAAAATTAAGTTAGGAAACGATACCTAGCTTAAAGAACTCTAAATGAAAAACTCATAAAATTTCGGTGTTTAGTAAAAAAACGATTATATATACACATATGTACGTAGCACACATGTATTAATATTAATGACGAATCATTCTTATGCCACTTTTAGTTGTCAAAAATTTGCACTCATTACAATATGAATTAACATTTCACATTTCAAAGAAAAAATTTATCTCATTTATTTCTAAGAATATTTCCATGTCTTATTGTCTTTTCAATATTAAAGAATTCAATATTCTTAAATTTTTCGGTATATGTCGTCTTTATATGTATTCCTTGTACCTGCATTTTGTAAATACATACATACGTACATACATATGTACTTGTGTCACTTTTGGCTTTACTGCTTGCTATGCTGTCAACTGACGACTGCCAAATGTCAGCTGTCAGTTATGCAAAAATTACGACGAAACAAGATGCTAAAAAAGAAATAAACCAAAACTTAAAATTAGAAAAATGCTTTCCAAAAAACATAAAGCTGCTGTACGACATCAACGGTAGCACATATGTACATACATTAGGCCGTATCATTATATGTGAAAGAAAAAAAGTTAAGTGTATGTCAGTTTTATTTTTGAACAGTGGTGTCGAAAAAAAAATTTGGGTGTAAACATTTTCGGCACCCTTTAAAAACAGTTAAATCTGCTGTAGGCTTTTTAACACCTTTACAACTTAGAAATCGGACATCAAATAAAAAAGTTATAAAAACAAACTGATTTAGTTTTTTACAGCGTGCCGAAAAAGAATTTTTAAAAACAAAATTTTTTCTCGACATAAGTGTTTAAATAAAACGGACACAAACTAAACTTTTTTTTTGTGATACACCCTAATGTACGTGCAGAAGCATGTATTTTCGTTTACCGTCTATGTAGTATCATTCAGTTACAACTACCAGTGTGTCAATAGTTTTACAAGATTTTAAGTTGGTGCGGGTGAAAGCGAGTAGAAAAGACTTGCTATAAATATATATGTTATATCCTGTGGAAAAACTAGTAAGCTTTTAGAAAGATGGCATTCTTGCATCGAATCACCTGTCGGCATAAATTACGTGAACAACGAAATACGGTAAAGCACGAGTCGCAGCAGCAAAATAAAACGAACAACATGATGTAAGCGCTAGAAACTAAAAAAAAGAAAGAACAAATTTTATAAAAAAACAAAACCATAAACACCACCAGCGACACAGCCAATGTACCTACATAAACGCTCATCCATCTAACAAACAATAGTAGGTAGCTACAAAAGTTATTTATGCGAGACAGCGTATAGTAGTGACTTGGAGAAATTCAGCACTGCCAGAGAATCGCTTTCAAAAAATTTGCTGACAAAGAACTTTTTTCTTTTGCACTTTTGCACTAGTAACCAAAAAATTTGTTTTCAGTTCTTTTTTGACTTTTTTTGAAAGTATGTAAGGCACAACGCCAAAGTGCCTGAGAATTAATTACATAATTTTACTTGACATTTTAGAGAGTCATAATACCTTTGTCCATGTAGTTATGTAAAAGCGCTTCGATAGCTTTAGCAGATCCGGGTTCAAGCTACTTATTCGTACTAAGTAGAAGAAGTGAAGAAAAAAAATTTTCGCTGTAGATAATTAATTTATATTGAGAAGGCGTAAAGCCTCTTCGGTAGATTACATATACTTATTAATCAAATCTTTGTTGGAGATGATAGAAGCTGGATTTGCTCAATAAGAACGCAATTAGCTATGGCATCCATCGAAAGAAAGTAAAGTAAGACAAACAGGAACGGGCATAGATTCCGAACACATAACGAACCAATAAGATTATCACATCGAGTGATACTGTTTTTTTTTTTAAATATTGTAGCATTATATTACTTATTTCAACAGTATTATTGATGTTTATACCACGAATTGTTTTTTACGTAAATGGAAAAAGTTATAGCTGCTATTTCGGAGTTCACCACATCTCCTCGTAAGACTTCTTTTTTCTAGACTTCAACGAGAGTTCATGGGGTGTGCTTAGCTCAGCGATTAGCATTGCTAACTTTGCACATCGATGATACGGGTTCAATGCCTGCTGAAATCTAGAAAAAAAGGTGTGGAATGAGGAAAAGTCATGATCTCCGAAAAAGCAGCTACAACTTCCACCGTTTGGACTTTAATGCACTTCCACTTTCCTAAAAAATAAATCATCGTATAAAACTCTGTTGTAATTGGTTTAGTTTTAGAGCTTCTTACACCACATCTGGTTATCTGTGACCAGAAGAATATAGTCGTCTTGCACTATAAGACGCCGATCTATCCGGTACCAGACCAAATGTGACCGAAAGAATTCGCACATCCTCTTTACTCACTGACGACTTCTCAAGAGAGCCGTATGTGACTAGCGCATCAGTCATGCAATTGTTCGCCATATCGTTATAGACAGAAAACCATAAGAGTTTGATAGTAAGGTAGTCTGAGGCGAAGAATGAGGAAATCGGTCATTCCCTGACTAACCATTTCCGAGAGTATTACCAAAACCCCCTCGCTATGGGAAACTGAAGTGTTTCAGTAGGCCAAACTGCAGATTGATAGATCTACTAAGTTCGACCCAGTATCAATGTAAAATGCACCGTCCCGACATGAAACTCAAATCCGGAGTGCTCCTGGTTAGCAATAAATTAACAAGTCGATGGACTTAATGACCTACACGGTTACTGTTGGATTAAAAAAAATGATATAGGCTTGCTTTTCTCTTGGTCTATCTGCGTTCGGCTCCCATGGAACTTTAAAAAATAAATTTTATGACTAAGTGTCATCACAACCTGCAGAAAGTGGATATCGAATTAGGCACTAATGCTCACGCAATTTGCACTCGACCTAGTGCTATTTAAAAAATATGGAATCGGGGGAAAAAATTGTCAGTATATTTGACATGAGACGAAAATTTTGGAATATACACACTCCTAAGTTTTTTCTAGATTTTGCGGGATTTTGGCGGTATATTATTGGAACTTACTTGGAGCTTTCCTTGCCTTGCCCCGTCGGTCATGTCCGCCTTTGTCTTCCCGAGGACATCAACCAGCTGGACAGAGGCACCTTCTCCATTAAAGGTCCGGCTATTCCAGATGCATACCCTAAAATCATAGTCCTTTATTCGTTTGGAGCGAAAACTTTTCCACCCTATTGAATGGAGTCAGTGCTGAAAGCAGTCGATGAAGATGGAGTCGATGTTCCACCGCTTGACTATGACGAGGTACGAATAGCAATTACGCGGCTGAAAAACTACAAAGCTGCTGGAGCTGACGACCTGCCAGCAGAGCTATTCAAGTACGGTGCATTAAAATACAACGGCTACGCTGGCTTGGTCACGTCTGAAAGTATTCAACGCGGGTCGTGATGCTGGTAACAGAAGAAGGGCTCCTCTGCGCTGGAAAGAACAGGTGGAGAAGGACTTGGCTTCACTTGGTATTCTCAATTGGCGTCAGTTGGCACAGAAGAAAAACGACTGGCGTGCTTTGATGGACTCGGTCAAAATCGTTTAGGCGGAAGAATAAAACTTAGGGATTTCGCAGAAAATCGGAAACTTGTCGGGATTTTTGGTTTTTCTGGTGTTTTTGAAAAGCTTTCGCGGTTTTTCGTGGTTTTTCCGGAATTTTCAGGCTCAATGGAATTTATATAGACAAACTTAGTTTTTCAGGTTGTTTAATGAACTATCGGGATTTTGACGTGATTTTCGTGGGATTTTTCGGAGACTTTTCAGTGTTTCTTGGGATATTTCGGGATTTTTGGGGGCTTGTCTTGACTTTCGGGATTTTTTTTATTCGGATTTTCAGGATATTCGGTCTCACTTGTTTATTTAAATGTGAATTTTTTGGATCTTTTTAAGACTTTACGAATGATTTATGGACTCGTGTGATTTTTCGACTTACATAATTTTTTCGCAGCTTTGCGGGGGTTCTTAAAAATTTTCGGCAATTTTTTTTTCATTTAAGGGCTGTCTGCAGCTCTCAAGAAAAACGAAAAATTCATATAAAATTACGCACAAGAAATGGAAAAGAAATGTTTTCTATCAAAATTTTTTAAATCAGTAAGCAGCTCTCAAGCAAAAATGCTCGAATATTTATTTCTTCAAGAAAATTTACAGCAACAACAAAGTATTTTTCCAAGCAACAGAAATAATGAAAAATTTTTTCTGCGATTTTTCTTGTGAACTGCAGACAGCCCTTTACCTGGGTTTATTCTCGACTTAAGGGATTTTTATGAATTTCTTTCGGGTGTTCTTAGGAATACCTGGGATAATTTGAAGTTTCTTCGGGATTGTAGTAACCTTTGCTGTCTGCGATTCTAAGAATGGGGAGCTGACTTTATTCTCCCATATCATTTGCAGGCAAACGGCGGCACAGTTACAAATTTATATGAAGCTGGAAAGAATGCAAGTTATGCTACCAGCGAAGTGCGTAAATATTTAGGTAGATATGTATGTATGTATGTTGAACGTCTTTCTCTGTGAATAATGTATATTTTGCTTTCATAATTCCTTTGTCACACAACTCACACACACACACACGCGCATCAATACTTGCATACATTCGCCCACACCCACCCATGCGTGCGATGGTAAAGCTTCGCGCTGAATGTCGTAGCACGTTGCGAGATTTCAAGCAAACAACAGCATATTCCCGCACTGTGGCTATGCCGCGCAAAGTGGCATAGTTAAAGTGAAGTAGTAGATATGCTAGTATTATTGTTGCTATACAAGCTATGTAGTGGAGTCGCAATCTCACTTCTGTGCAGCCACTTTGGCGTACAGCAGTTCCAACCCAAGCACATTGTCAATTGAGATACTCGTAAAAGCAGAATACCACTGCCAAGCGACTGACTGCGCCAACACTGCACTATAGCCAGCGCCTACGCTACGTCCGCTGCGTTCTCACATTCACATCCACATTCGCAATATGCGCCATAAAACAAGAGTATGCGTTGCTTCCTTTTTTTTTGCATTTTCTTGGCTACATTCCTTAAGTACGCCGAACTTATGCAAACGCACGTTTGAAGTTTCTATCCTCTGCTGTGTTTGTGCAAGTTCTTGCATTTGGAAGCCACTCACTCACCCACGCTCACGCTTTTCTTACTCAGCTCTTACTTAAGCGGCGCTGGCGTCCAGTGGCAACAGCTGCTGTTTTCTAAAGAACATAAACTTTAGCACTTTTCTATTTATTTTTTTCATTAAGAATTTTCAATGTTTTCGCTACTTTTTCTTCTTTTCTTGCCTGTCTTCTTTACTTGTGTCTTTTGTTTGCTTAGCAGCTGGAGTCAGGTGTGCGTAGAGGTGTCAAGCGTGTATGTTGAAATAATAGTGAAGACTATTTTCTAGCTGGTGAAAGGTGTGGGAGGATGGAGTTTTATATAAAAATATTATGCATTAAATAAATTGGAACGCTGGGTATAAGCTAAGGGGGCTTTTACCTTAATGCGAGGTATTTAAAGCGAACTTTTTTTAGATTTGTAGATTATCTATTGGCCGCTGTGGTGTAGTGGTAAGCAGTGCGCGCTTCCACTTCGCAGGCCTGGGTTCAAGCCCTGGTCAGAGCAACTTAGTAAAAAAATTTAGAAAAAAGGTTTTTTCTTAACAGCGGTCGCCCCTCGGCAGGCAATGGCAAACCTCCGAGGGTACTTCTGCCATGAAAAAGCTTCTCACAAAAATACAATCGCCGTTCGGAGTCGGCGTAAAACTGTAGGTCCCTCCCCTTTGTGTGACAACATCAAGGCGCACGCCACAAATCGGAGGAGAAGCTCGGCCAAACACTAACATATGTGTAAGCGCCAATCTATTATTATTATTATTATTAGATTATCTATTCGAGCAATTTTCGTAATTATATTATTAAAAATGCGCTTATATGCGCAGATTGAAAGCGTTTCGTAGTTATACATACTCTGATTTGAGATTAATGATTTTGAGGTCTAATGAGTTTCTTCATTTTCATGAAGAGTTTATGGAAACCCTATGCAAGTATCCGGTAGTTGGTGCGCCGGGCGAAAAAGCATTTGAGCGTTTTGAACTTATCACTCCCCCTTGCTCCTTATATTTTCTACGGTTAACATGCCGTCTACAGGTGGTACGCTCTCACCTAAAGATTTTCGGTGACCAAGAGCTGACAATCCCCCGATCAGTATCTACCTCATCGGATAGGTGGTCTTTTTTATCAAGAAGGGGAACTACAATATCAGGAAGGAGGAGGGAGTAGAAGAAAGAAGAGAGATGAAAGGAGCAGCCGGTGCGGTCAGCGACATCTCGGACCCTCATAGCGAATGTAGTAAACATTACGAGATTGGGAAGCGAAGAGCGGCTTTTAGCTAGAGCTTTCAAAGTCACAGAGCCGAAGAAGTGAAAATAGGGAGGGCAGAAAAGCTTTAACGCTAAGGCGAGATTTTACGTGGACGGAGGATATGCACGTTCCAAGCAATTCAAGATGCTCTTATAAAAAACTGGCTAAAGGTGCGTATAATTGATAGAAAATTGAAGAGGGCGAACGGCTAGAAGAGAACGATACATGGAAGCAAATGGTCAAGCCATCAACATTGAGAGTGGCTTAGCCGAAGTGCCATGCATATGCAGAGAAATCAGTGAACGCCTGCGCGCCATCTGGTTATTTTCCCGGCAATCGCCCTGAGCTCCTTCCCGCTTAACCCGAGTTACTTCGCCTCTCGATCGATTGTTCTTCTCCATATTTCGCGCGGTCTGAGAGGATGCCGGCCTGTGGCGATTAGGGGATACCATTCCATGGCCTTCTTTGCAATATTACTGTCTTCTTCTTTCTGAGCAACTCCACATTTATGATTGTGCTAGGCCTAAAAATTCGGGGTATCTTTTTAAGACATCAGTTTTCGAAAACATGCGCGCCTGCTTATCTGAAAGGAGGGGGTTATTGTAATAGGGACTTTCCAGGTGGAAGACACGCTTCTTTCTCTGTTCGTTGATAAAATATTACTTTTGAGTTTCAGGTAAATTTCACCACTTGTATATGCAAATAGGCAATGTGATAATTTAACTGCTGACAATATAGCGGTAAACCGTTTCAGGGAAAAACAAAATATGCCATTTGCTCCTCTGAAGTATCGACTTAGTGAAGGTAAAAAACAGTCTATAAATCGGAACTTTGAAAAATCGATTTTAGCCAGAAAATACGGTCTGAGGAACCATAGAGCAAAGTTAGCCACAATGCTGCTAAACTAGAACCTAAGTTGATATTTTGACTTGAAAAGACTAGTCCATAATTAACCCAAAATGAACCAAGTCATACTTACTTTGAACGGAACAGCAGACAACTCGCCATATATAGAAATAGAGTTGTAGTTTTATCGCAAAATGGGTTAAATTAAAAGATAGCTCGATTTTAATACAAAGCAGAAAGACTCATACATATTTACCCACAGACATATGCACATACATACATACCTATAAGTATGTTTATAAGCGCAAAATACTTACATATGTATATTCATTATCTTTGCATAGTTACTGTCCACTTGGACTAACAGCCACCAAGTTCTTTGCTTTCTTTTCTTCTTTATTACAAACATAACTGGCTTACTTATTGGTTGACCAGCTAGCTTATTTTCTTCAACATCAGCCGTAGCGCAAACACACACACAATCCCACACACACACACACACATACCCACACACACAGGAATATGCATATAAGAATGTACTTATAACATAGTTTCTTTAGAATAAGCAGCGACGGAAAAAAGTGTTATTGTCTGCAATCAGCAATTGATTACTTGCAATACAGCAACACCAACACTACTCCCCACTTCCAACACCCAGCGCCTGCTTACTTAGCGTTGCGCACATAACTGTGCGGTGTAGCCTTCATTTACTATTTGCCGTTCGTCGTTGTACACAAATCTAAGC
>JAPVRG010301472.1:18672-30415 GCA_029783565.1 Rhagoletis cerasi
TGCATATATTTTCAACTACTTTAAAATGCATTTCGTTTGAAGGACTTAAAAATTAATATTTTTCGTTTGAATACGCCTTCCTTCTGCACTTCACAGATACTTTTTCATAGTTCGGAGACACCAAAGAAAATTTCTTATTATCATTTTAGCATTTTGCCTCTGACGGCATTCGAACCCGTACCTTCTGGATGCCAACAAATAACAGCAAGTACCTCTGCACACTCAGCCACAGCCAGATATGTAAATATGCTTTCAAATGTTCGCTTTGAATAACAATGAGCAAGTCAATAGTTCGACTCTGCATATGATTTAAACTACTTTCAAATCCATTTGGCTTAAAGAACTTCGAAAGTAGTTAGTTTCCAACTACTTTCTCAATTGATGGTTCATTGGGTAAAAAAATAGCATTTGTTCCTAGTAATTTTTCAATTAGTTGTTAAAAAAAAAAATCACTTCTTTCCGGCAGGGAATGTACTTATAACATAGTTTCTTTACAATAAGCAGCGATGGAAAAAAGTGTTATTGTCTGCAATCAGCAATTGATTACTTGCAATACAGCAACACCAACACTACTCCCCACTTCCAACACCCAGCGCCTGCTTACTTAGCGTTGCGCACATAACTGTGCGGTGTAGCCTTCATTTACTATTTGCCGTTCGTCGTTGTACACAAATCTAAGCCATGCAGAAACAACAGTTTTTTTCATTATTTTGCTACTGCTCTTTGGTTGCTATGCCTTTGACTTTTTATCTTCCACTTGAATGCATTATAACTTGACTTACCTACCTACTTCATTGCATAACACTATGGACACCGTTAGCAAACACTATATAAATGTTTTTTTTTTTTGTAATTTAAAATGAAATAACGTTGACGTTGTTTACCGAACGATTCGATCACTGCAAATAATGCGGCGTTTTTTCAGATTGCTTTATCTATGTAGATGTGCAATGCTGCATGCAATATTTTAGTATCTCTGCTTGTGTTTAGCTAGAGATGTACCTATTTGACGCTTAAAATTAAGCACATTCAAATGCTAGTGGCTGTAAATGCGAAAAAGCTTTGCTGAGCGATGACAGTCATCAATGGATTAAAAGGCATTTAAGTGCCTGAAAAACTTTTCAAATTAAAAGTGTCCAAAACTTCGTAAACAAATACCTACAATCACAACTGCCTTATTACAAAATATTTTGTGCATAAAATATGAAAGAGATTTGAGTCTTTAAAATTTTAATTGCTGTTATTATTACGTATATTGAGATGCAGATGAAGTAGAGAAAAACATTGGTCCTGATAGCCATTCGGACTGGGGTAGAGCGGAAAAAGCGCAAGCTTGAGGGGAGATAGATAATTGAAGAAGTATGCATCGCGGCAAAAACATCTGTTATTCCTATGAACTCCAGAAAGTCCAAGAGAGATTTTGGAGGTAAAGAGTGCATGTGCTCCCTCTGTTCATTCGTCGACTCGATACAGCATCACATTCAAGGAGCAGGTGCAATGGTGACTCCTTAGTAGAATAACAGAAACGACAGAGATCATTTAAACAGATTCTCAACTTTTGCAGATGTCCAGATATCCAGAAGTGCCTGTAATGAATAAAAGTTTTTGTTTGGGGAGGTCACTTTAAATTTTTTTGGGTCCCCCAGTAGGCTTTTGTTCCTTTTCTAAGATCTTACCTAATTGTTTTTGGGCCTATTGCAGGGCATAGCTCCGGACTTATTGCTTATCCGCTGCTTTTATGGCTAAGTCGTCCGCTATCTCATTCCCATGTATTCCCTTGTGACCTGGCACCCACAGTAGCTGTATACAGCAAGAGAATTGAGGTTATCAATGCACTCAAGGACTAACCTCAGCATGATATTGCCTTATGTGGTAAGGATTAGGATGCTTTCATTGATGTCATCCGCTTGCAAGATGCTCGGAAATTTTGTCATAGGCACGTACAGCCTGGGAACCGTAATTGCCAGCGCAAATGCCTTCAAGTGTTTTGGAGTCGTCGATGTACCACTTCATGGTGCTGTCCAGTACATGCCCCTCCTTAGCGGAGTTGCTCCAGGTCGCCTTGCTGAAAAGCTCTATGTTAAATTTCTTGTCAAAAGCAATCTTGGTCACATTTATTATCCGCACTGATGGGGACACTCCAAAAAGGGTCAAGATGCTGTGTAATGAAGCATCAACGATCACAAACGTACTTGAGAAAAATATTACCTCTGATGCAGAAGAGGATCCCACAGAAAACCCTAAACAATAGTAAAGTGGCCTCAGCTGAAGATGCTTTAGTCCGAAAGCATTGACTTTTCTCCTGGTTATTTTCCTCTGAAAACTTGTACAAATCAGTGAAAAGAGATAAGCAACTTATTACTTAAATATGTATGTTCTGTTTTATGGCACTTGAGAAGTGCATATAAATAAATATCATGAAAGAAATTTTCGCACATGCAGCTGTGAACATATCTGTGCTGCCCTTTTAATGCGAGTTTATCGAGAATGTAGCATGCATTTAGGCGCAAGATGTTAGTAGTCGCCTAAGCAAAACTAGATAGCTGGGTTACCTTCAAATGAATTGAAATTTATCTTTACTATAATGGTAAGGCCGGCTAGTTGCCACAGAACCGGCAGAAGACATCCGAGTTCTGAGGATTCGCCACCTTCTGTTTGGCGAACAATGTTAAGATGTGTTTCAAAGAGTTAGTGAAAGTCAATTCAAAGCTATGACTATGTTTCCCGCCTTGTATAAATTTCTACTATATTAATTTTTGTTTATATAACATTTCGGGATTGTTTAGAAAATTTTCGCGAGTTTTTGGTTAGTTATTTTTCGTATCTGAACTTTTCAATATTTTTCGTGATTTTTCAGGACTTATTATTATTTTTGTGATCTTTTTAGACCCTTTTTGGAATTTATCAGGCTCAGCCATACATTAAAATTTTAGTTTGGTTTGTTATGAATACCCAAAGCTCAAAATTACTTCTTTTCTGCTAGAAAACATCAGACACATTTTGAATTATTTTGGCTTGGAAAAAAAATTGAAAGCAAAAGCAATCGACTTTTTGCTCAAAAAATTTAAAATTTATTTATTTTATCAAATGCATCAAACGCATACTAATCTTCAATATTTATGTCGACTAATAAAAGTTGAAATTAAAGTGAAATACGCAATACGGAACATTACTGACACATGTGTGTATGTATATTTAACGGACAAGGCTCATATCTTAAGATCTCTATACGAATGCATACACATAAATGCAATTTTAATCCTGCAAGGACGTGAGTACGTGCCACTGTCCGGTTTCTTGCAGCAGTAAGATACTAAGATATGAGAAATGCTCCTCAAACGTTTCTCGTTTCCTGAACGCATACAAACATGCAAGCAGACGCATGTTCATAAAAACATACACATATCCACTCATGAGTAGGTATACATGGGGATTCCAGCCGAATTCGAACATCATTTGGCTTTTGCATTATAGATTTGTTTTACAATCTGATTTTTTAATTTTTTGTTTGTCGTCGTTTTCGAGATTTATATTTAAAAAAAAAACGTTGCTTTTTTTAAATGCCCACAAATTTTCGAAAAATGTGCCAATTACGACCTTTTTTTTGGAAATTTTTTTTTTAACACTTTTGGACTATAAAATCGAAAAAAGTTTCAAAACCCATATCTCTATATCAAATTTCTATAAAATAAAATGTTGATTTCCTAAAAACACGTCCTAATCGATTTACTTGAATTTTTTTTCTAAAAAGCTGTCACTCATTCTGCAACTTTTAAGCCTAGTCCAGTAATTTGATAACAATTGAGTCTATTTTTTAAATTTTCAAAATCAACGATTCCGAATTGGACTGGAATGCCCCATTATATGTATGTATGTATGTACGCAAGCATGCAGTGCAACTGTTCACGTATGCATTTTATACTCCACTCAACGCTCTTGCATTTTATCACTTTTTGCACAAACGAAGTTATGTTAGTCTGTATGCTTGTGTGTGCTTAATTTATTTTAGCCAGCAAATTGCATAAATCCTGTTTGCTAAAATGCATTTCACCATTTCCTTTCCTAGAAATGCATTTGGGCAACCACCATTTATGCTCCTGCTTTGCTAACACTTCTCTAGCTTTATTGCAGATGCAGCAAAAAAAATGAAACAACACAAACGGACTGTTGAGAAAATTAAACTGCATTCTCTCAATTTTATTGCACCGTAGAGGTTTATGAAATTTAAATGCTTTGGAATTAAATTTATTTCATTTGTTGTACTCGTATCTATGTGTTTTTGTAAGCATATGTATATATTGAGTGACCGGAAAGGCGAGCATTACGTATACGCACTGTTGTGCCTTTATGAGAATTTGCCTTGCAAATTTGTCTACATTTACTTACGTACGTACATTTATTGCTTGCTTTTCAAATCTGTACAATTATATTAAAGCTAATCGTTGCTTCAAAAAAACTAAAATGAATTTTTAGGAAATGGAAAGAGACTTAATTTTACAAAAAAATCACAATTTAAAATAGCAAGTTTTGTTATTGGTTTCAATGAAACTAATTTTTTGGCCGCGTTGGCTTTAAAAAACTAAATTCCACAAAGTATGCAACACTGCTTTGTTTATATTTGAAAGGGATTTTTTTCAGCAGTGTTAGTTCTGTTCTTAAAATTCAAAAATTTATTTTCATGATTTTGAAAGAAGTTCTGTTTATAAATAGGCAAACACCTCGACTCTTTAGTCTTTAAATTATTTGTGATTTTTGTGTTTTCTTTTAAAATTTCTAACACCAATTATTTTTAAGTATATTTATGAATGATGCGCAGAATGTGTTAAAAAAACTGTTGTCCACAAATTTCCAACTAAAATTTTTAAGTAAACTTTTGTGAAAATATACCTATGTAGGTCTGAAACACAAAAAAGTCTATTTGATTCTAAACCCCTTTTGATTTGTTTGAGCTTATTATTTCAAAAAACTTCTGAATTATATTATTTTAGTTAATTTTTTTCCAAAAAAAGTCCAATATGAAATATCAAATGTTTTTTTTTTAAGTTTTTCCAGAAGTGTTAGCTTTCCTTTTTGAGATTTTTTTTTATTTAGAAATTTTTCAAATTCAAATTTTTTGCGTATTTTTTGTGAATGAAATTATACCTCAAAGTACCGAAAAAAAAGTTTTTTTGCAGCGTTAGTAACCTTTTTTGAAATTTGAAGTTCAAAATTATTAAGTTTACTTTAAAATTTTTTAATAAATTTTTTGTATTTATTTTTTGAAGAACGTCGAGCTTTAAAATATCATATAAGGATTGTGTTTTTTTTTAATTAATATATAAATTAAATTTGTTCTCAGTTTGAAAGAGAACCCCTTTTAAAATTCCATTAAAGGAAATGTATTTTTGCCGCGGTCGGCCTGTTTTTTTTTTTAAAGTGACAGATATGATTTGATATGATTTTTTAAAATAATACTTAAACAAATTTTCCAGCATTTTTTTTAATTTTCTTAAATTTACAGGTTTGTAAGTAAGTTATACAAAACATATTACAGTTCGAAAAACTATTTTATAATTGGAAAACTCATTTCTAACAGCGTCAGTCCTTGCCTAGCGATGGCAAACGCTCATATTGGAGCACACATTTTGTGGAAGTTCGTTTTTTCTTCTACATGAATTTTTAAGTAAAGTTCCGCTAGGAAAAAAATTCAAAAAAAAAAAAAAACAAGCACCAGCCCCTTATAGTTTTACCTAGTTTAATACCCTTGCTTAAATACTTGTAAAATACTAAATTTCAAAAAAAAGTTTGCCACATACTGTATACATCAAAACAGATACTCAGCTGCACTAGAAGCTGCTGTTAACTTCTCTTCAAAACTTCATTCATACCAACATTTCTCCCAATTTCGTCCATCGAACTTTGAAGCTTTCCTTTGCATTAAAATTATATGAAATCATATATATATATATATATTTATGTATTATAAGTATGTATGCTTGCAATGCATTAGATATTTTGTAAAATATTCATTTTATACATAAATTGTCCAACGCAGCCAAACATAAAATTGATTGCATCAAATGGTGCAAACGCTTAGCGGCTGATGGGTGAGGGTGGACGGTTTGCTGTCTGGACAGAAATTTCAGGTTCGTTCAGACAGCTCAGCATCTTCATGCCATTTGAGTAACTGCGAATGCTTGAGGGATGTACTAAATGCCTTTGTATAAAAGGTTTGTGAGCATATACATTCCTTCTTCCGCTCTCTCTTAAAGATGTTCAAGCTTCGAGAACTAGATTTGGTTTTGTATGCTAAAAAAATATGAATTTAAGTATACATTTATAGCTCTTACATATTTTGCATACCAATGATATACATACGCGTTCTAAAAGCTTATTTTCTTAAAGCACTTCTGTGTTGTTTGAAAATTTTTAAATCATTTTTTAATCTAAAATTTCTCATTTCAGGATGAAAGAAGAATGAAACTTAGGCCTATTGTGACCTATTTATGCTAAATCTTAGTCCTGGTATCCATAAGGCCCGATTAATATAATTATAAATAAATCCGATTTCTTTGGCAGCAAAAAGTCGAGAAAGTACCCAAACTGATTTGTCCTTTGAAATGCCAAATACTTGACCAAACTGTGACTTAAATAAAGGAATAGGGGATGACTACTAAACTAAAGCTGCCTTTACATGAGGCGATTTTTTGACAGGCGATAATCGCCTGCAAAATTTGACTTGCTGTCTACTTTAAGGCAAGCAATTCTTGAATCAACATTTACACGTGCGAGTTTTGTTGAGCAATGTTGAATCGCCTAGAAAATTGCCTCATGTAAATGCAGCTTAACCAATCTTAAGTCAACCTATTAAAGTAAAAAAGGCCATTTAGCACGAAGAGATAATTAACATTTCCACCATCTAAACCATTCTCATTAACCTACTTTGTTACACTCTTCAGTTTAAACTGCTTGAAGTGACACAGCTTTTGAGGGAATTCCCTACTTACGACTATTACAAAACCGTCGGCATACGCAATGACTTTGCAGCTACCTTTCTTCTCCATTTTGTCAACTGCCTAGAAGCACAGAACAGTACATAGTTACATAATACTCCATCTTTCGTCGTACCTCTTATTGCAAAGCTTTATGTTCCATTAAAAGCGAAACTAAGATTTCAATGTACATTCGAATTCAAAATTTCCCGAAATGTTCTGAAAAATTCCAAATATCACATAAAATGAGAAATCTTCCGAAAACTCCAGAAAAATCACCAAAGCTACCGAAAAAGATTTCGAAAGATTCGAAAAAATATTTGGAACTTTCAAAAAAAAATCTCTCAAACCTCCAAAAAGTCCCAAAAAATCGGGAAGATTACTGAGCTCCCGAAGAAAACTCTAAAAATTTTGGGAAGTCTCAAAAAGTCCCAGAAAAATTGCACTTCATTTTTGGTATGTAAATTATGTATTTTTCTTTTTCGAAATATTTATTAAAAGTCAAAATTTTCAGTCTTATGACTCAGAATCGTGTTCGGTTAAACTTAGGTTGATTTCATAGTCAAATTTTATGACTCGTTTAACTAGGTTGATATTTCTTACACCTTAAAAATTATTCGAAATACTTTTGCTTAAAACAAATTAAATTTTGTAAATACTTTTTGCCGGCTGCGTTGCTATGCCGTTGTCTTTAACA
This sequence comes from Rhagoletis cerasi, assembly GCA_029783565.1. NCBI lineage: Eukaryota > Metazoa > Arthropoda > Insecta > Diptera > Tephritidae > Rhagoletis > Rhagoletis cerasi. Next base: position 26,341 of record JAPVRG010301472.1, read on the forward strand.
TTTCCCTTAACTCGTATCTGCCATTCGTTCAGTTCTACTCTCCTACTTTGCTCTTTTGCTCCGACGCCGCTCATTCGTTTACCTTGACGGCCTTTACCTACGACACTGCCACTTTTATTGTTATTACCTGAAACCTGTTCTTTGTGGATAAGCCTTTTTTATGCTTGTCGCCACCACTCTACACAAAACCTCAGTCCTTTTGTTCTAATTTCTTAAGACACTCGCTGCTTCATGCTTCCTTCTCAGCGCTTCCTACATTTCTAAGTGCCAGTGCATTTATTTTATTCACTTTTCGACGCACCATAACTTGTTTAGTTTATACGTCCGCTCGTAAACGTTGATATCCGCCTCTATTACACATCGGCGCCGCTGACCAGCGCAAGAACTCAGTCGATTTTGCCACCAATTTGCCTTCTAAACGCAAACGTTGCGCTGTTCATTCAACCTGGCTGGGCGGCGGCTGACTGGCCGGCTGACGAATACCTGTTTCCTTCGCCGCTTGCGGTGCGCCAACCAACCAACCAACCTACCAATCAGCCTCTGATGGCCAGTCACTCAAACGCTTGGCGCGCGCACATCCAGTCACCAGTCGCCAGGTTGTATAACCAGTTCACCAGTTAGTAGTTCTTCGGTCTGGCGCAGTCGCCAATGTCTGCGATGGCATCAACAAGTTTATTGCCATGCCAACTATTTTTTAGCTGTCCAGCTATTGAGTTGCCTGCCCTCTCGACGAAGTTCTTGTGCTTGCCACTTTTCATGTTTTTGCCTTTGAAGCTGCATCTTATCTGGTCTGCTGAACTCTATGTGCTATTATTTCCTTTGAATTGGCATCCTGGGATAACTCCATATGTTTGTTTGTTTGTTGATATACTTAAAAAGCGGCAGCAGCAACGCTCAGCCCCCTTTCAGCGCTTCTATCTGCTCCGCCTATCTTCGGAAATTTTTATTTTCATTTCTGTTCATCGCATATATTTTGGTGCATTTTACGACCGCAACGTTCAGTTGGGCTCTGTTTAAACTGCTGTTTGTCGCTGAGTTATAAAAATGTCTACAGCCAGAACTAAGCGAATGAGGTTTATGCTCACATCGGAAAAAAGGGGCACAGAAATTTTAATTACGATTTTCGCGTTAAAAGCTTTAAATATTTTTACGATCAGTGCGAGCAACACACACACACACACATTGGCTGCAGCAAATGAACAACAAAGACTATAAAACTTCAATCACATCGCGAACAATTTTACTATCCGACGAAGTATTTTTGCATTTTGGATTTTGTTTGCATTTTAGTAAATAAGCGTGAGATATGCCTAGGTGCTGGAATAGAGATTTAAGGAGCAAAGAGTCGCTTGATTGTCGAAAAAGTGGCTTGTTAAAGAGTCTAGCGATTACGAAAAGAGCGAGTTCTAACTAAACAGAAATGGACCAGGGCTTTTTGTAAATTGTGCTGCGGCAAACTTCGCCACCTCAGTAAGCGATTCCAAATTTAAGGTTTGCGGGGAAAAGCCCATTCGCTGAGAAAAGTAAGAAAGAGTTTTATAAAACTATTTGAGCTGCTCCAATTCAAGCTCCTACAAGTTACTCGCTAGAAAGTATGTTTTCAGAATGTTATCTTCGAAAGCCGACGGAAGCTTTGGTATACAACCTTTGATAAGTTCCGGAACTACATAGATTGAAATGCCTGGAGGCTATTTAATTAAAAAAAATTTAAGAATAACAAGAAAGTGTCAGCCCGAGCGCTCCTTAGATTCGCTAAAAGTGCTAGATTTCAAAATGATTTCCATTGTAAGTCTACCCAAGGCTCAATCTTCATTTGGTAAGCTCCAACAAAAATTACCCAACCTTACCTAACTTGATACGAGGAGGAGGCGTAGGAAACTTTAACCTCGGAGCTTAACATTTGTGTTTTCAATATGAAAATTTTAGGTCGAAATTGTATTTCTTGAGTTTATCTCAGCTGAACACTTTTCTCCGAAATTGAACAAATAAATGCATTGCATGAATGCATTCACGTTTTGCTGAAATAGAGCAGAATAAAAATAAAGCATGTAGCATACGAAAACAAAAATGGCAGAGCAGCTGCAACTATATATACAACAAATTGCATCGACGTAATAGCAACATATGCCCAGCGTACGCCAAAACATGACACCGCATTGCAGCGCATTCAGTCGCGAGCGTAAATAAATAGAAAGACACGTTTATCTTTACATTCTAAGAAGGAATAAAAGTGAGCGAGCAAAGCATTAGTCTGACAGAATGCACTGGCATTTATGTGTGGCCATAGATGCAGAAATTCGTCCGATTTGTATACTTCAGCGAGAGTAGGTGGCTACAGCAACGTACATATATATGTACTCATGTACATATACATATAAATGTTTGAACGTGCAGTTTTCAATCTTTTTCGCCGCGCACGCTTAGCGTAATTTTCGCTGGCAAATTTCTAGTTTGCATTTGTTTTATACACGTAGTTGTGTGCTTTATTTTGTTTATATTTCGTATATGTGTAGATATGTATGCACTTTGCTTTTTCTGGTTTTTTGTTTTCTTAGCTTTTTAATGGAAAACTCATTTTTTCCTTCAGCGCTGCCACATTTCGATTTGGTATGAAAATCATTTCAGCCTTCATTTCAGCCTTCATTTCAGCCTTCATTTCAGCCTTCATTTCCTGACATTGAATGCATCAGTGGCTTGTTCAAATGCGCGCAATGAATATTCGGCTGTTGTATAAAACCGGTATTCGGCAGCAATGTTTGGGTGCGCGGTGAAATGAAGAGCGTATAGGGAATAGCTCGTTGTCGTCTATGGAGTGGGCTAGACTGCATTGTCCGGCAGCCCTTGGACGGAGTTGACGGGCTGTATGGCTGTGTGGCTGAGTGACCGGAGAAATGTACACGTTTGCGAATGAAGTATTAACGGCTGTAGTGTGGGTACTCACATATATATGTACAAATACTTGTATGAGAAGAAATTTATGTATTTCTTACATTAAGCTAAAATGTATCAAAGAAAACTGAAACTTAAGGTTGAAGTTTTTTCAATCATTCAAAAAGCAGCGAGTAATCCGAGGTTTATAATGAAGCTGAGGCTGTTCGTTAGGGTTACTTATGATGGTGCGTTAATATATATATATTTTTTCGAGAAAAAATATAAGAAAAATCACCGAATCTCTTTTTGTGATTATATCAACAGTTTTGTGGTTATTAAAGTGAACTTACAACAAAAAAAAATGTCACTAATGTTATCGAGAAATGTAGGAATAATTTTAATCTAATTACGTCAGCAATAATTTAATGGATAATGTAATTAAAAATAAAATATATCGATGACAATGTCGATATCGATAATGTTATCAAATAAAATATCGATAACCATATCGAAGAGATTATCGCAACCATTGAATTTTCGGATTCGCCGTTTTGCAAAATGAGCCACAGAGCAAAGTGTTCTCATAATGAGAAAAAAAAGTATGCGGTCCTTGTGGCAAAAAAGTTATCTTCGGTAAGTCTTTTTTGATCAATTCAAAATTTGAAAATTTGATTAAAAAATTCGTGCTGGATGAGTATAATATAAACGATGATAAATACCATATGAACATTTGTAGATCATGTTATTTAACTATGATCGATACTGAGAAAGATATTTTCAAACGACCGACACAAAAGATACCAAATTATGAAGACTAAATATTATCGAAAGATACTCGATCAGTTTCAAATATGTGTAACTGTTATATTTTCTTAACAGGTCGATCCACCGGTCATTCAAATAGTCTCACGCAAAAACGGAAAATTCAAGTAATTCTTACACATATTTAGAAGTCTTGAATTTATTGAGCAACAATAATGGGTTAGGTTTTTGGTCTGAACAAAGCGGAGAAACGCTTTATCTCGAATTCTTGAAGTTCTGGGGTCGGTACAAAATTGATAACATAAATGACGAGTTGTACTCTTCAATATTATTGAAAGCTATCAATGAATTTCCCTGCCTCCACATTAAAGTTCCTCAGCATTATTTTGTTAATTCACATGCAATTCATATTCGAAGAACTGAAAAAAAGTAAAAAGAAAAA
>JAPVRG010301479.1:0-11356 GCA_029783565.1 Rhagoletis cerasi
GGCAATGGCGAGTACCGCAGACGATTTAACGATGAGCTGTATGAGCTTTACAACGATGTAGACATAGTGCAGCGAATTAAGATACAGCGGCTCCGCTGGCTAGGTCATGTCGTTCGAATGGACAGAAATGCTCCTGCTCTGAAAGTATTCAACGCGGGTCGCGATGCTGGTAATAGAGGAAGAGGAAGGCCTCCTCTGCGTTGGAAAGACCAGGTGGAGAAGGACTTGGCTTCACTTGGCATTTCCAATTGGCGTCAGTTGGCACAGAAGAGAAATGACTGGCGTGCTGTTTTGGACTCGGCCAAAATCGCTTAGGCGGTTACAGCGCCAATAAAGAAGAAGAAGATGCTTTGCATTAATGCGTTTAAGAAGGCAGCCATACACTCTTCTATCGCATAGAAATTGCAGCCCAAGTAATTTGCGGCGGCCTATATAATGAGTATGGTCAATAAGCCAGTCAATCTTATAGATTACCATTTTTGTAAAAACCTTTTGAACTTTTTCAATTTTATTTGCGTGAACCTCATAGTAAGGATTCCATACTAGGGAGCAATATTCAAGCCGAGATCTGACTCAGGCAACGTAACGTGACTTCAGAGTTTGAGGGTATTTAAAATCGGAGGAATTCCTTCTGATGAAACCGATTTTAAAGCATACTTGAGAAAACGGCTCTAAGAAAACTGACATGTACGGTTAGTCGTATACAAACAACTAGTCATTTTGTGGCTCTTTGTAACGCTTATTAGTTTCACTCTCGCCCACCCTGGTATAGAGCGAAGTAAAAACGAAAGGAAAATGGTTGGCTTCAGGAATTAATAACGTTTTTTATAAGCATTTATGTTGGAAATTTGGTGCGGGTGTGTCATTCTGGTTCTACAGATCAAGCAGGTCCAATTCTGCATATAATCTTTTTTGAAAATATATGGCTTTGCGATCGGTGAGGATACATATGGCACTCTAATCTAAAAGTAAATGCTTACGCTTATTACACTAGTCGACAAATTTTGACGTAATCGCGTTAACCTAAGAAAAAAAATGTTTTCTAAGCTAATTTTGGGTCGCTGAATACGAAAACGATAATAATAATATAATAGATTGGCGCTTACATATATGTTAGTGTTTGGCCGAGCTTCTCCTCCGATTTGTGACGTGCGCCTTGATGTTGTCACACAAAGGGGAGGGACCTACAGTTTTATGCCGACTCCGAACGGCGATTGTATTTTTATGAGAAGCTTTTTCATGGCAGAAATAAACTCGGAGGTTTTCCATTGCCTGTCCAGGGGTGACCGCTGTTAAGAAAAAACCTTTTTTCTAAATTATTTTGCTCTGACCAGGGCTTGAACCCAGGCCTGCGAAGTGGAAGCGCGCACTGCTTACCACTACACCACAGCGGCCACACGAAAACGATACCCATTCCTTTTTTTCAAAGAAGCGTTTTCGAGATTTTTTCGGAAAACGTGTTTTTGGGTATCTTTCGCAGTTATTTGTCAATATATTAAAAAAAAAAATGTCTAATCGGCGCAGGCCTACCGTTCGAAACGTATTGATGCGCCCTTCCCTAAAATATATAACTTGTGCAGATTTGAATAAAACTTATTACTGTTACTAGCGACTAGAGATGGGCACGGGCTGGGCTTTTGGCAGGGGCCCGACGGGCCCCTGCGTAAGCCCGCGGGTACGGGCCTGAATATTTGCTGTCAGCACGAACTTGTGCGTGCATGGGCGTTCAGTAAAATTTCATAAAAGCACGAAAAAGCCCGTTATTAATATTTCTATTTTATTTTATTTATGTATGTACGTTTGAAACTCTCAACTAAATTTGAGTAATTGGTTTTTGTGTGAGATAATTCTTTGATCTAAAAAAACATTATATGTACGTGCTCAATTTATTCGATTAAGTAAATATTTTTTGCGAAATTCTATTTAAGACTTTTTTTCAATAAACGTAACTACATAACATACATTCACACAAAATAAAAAGAGTGTATAAAATAAAGGTCGACTCTATCATTTCGGGCTTGGGCGTGTTTCGTCGTGCCGGGCCGGGCCTCACTGAAATTCTTAACGTGCGGGCTCGTGCGTGTTTTTGAAAGTGTATTTTGCACTCGTGCCGGGCCGGGCCAAAAAATTTAGGCCCGCGCCCATCTCTACTAGCGACCAAAATCGAAAAAAGTGAAATTTTCTATCATTTTTTAAAATTACACATTTTTAGATGCTTATTTTTAATAACAAAAATTTTGTTTAATTTTTTTGTTTTTTTCAAATTTGAGTAAAAGATAAATCATTGCAGTAAACTTTGAGTCTAAGATCATCCAAATCGGATAAGAAATGTAGATGTTATGTAGCACTGAGTAAAAATTCTAACTTAGTATTTTTCACACAATCACACTTTTGGTCGAAAATAACCTTTTCCCCTTAAATTTTTTCGTTTGTGTTGGTTAGAGTCGTCTAGAATTTGCGTCCAGCAGTAAGAAAAAAATAAAAAAGAAAATAAAAAAAATCAATTTCCGACCAAAAGTGTGATTTTGCGAAAAATACTAAGTTAGAATTTTTACTCAGTGCTCCATAAAATCTAAATTTCTTATCCGATTTGGTTGATCTTGAACTCAAAATTTACTGCAATGATTTCACACAAATTTGAAAAAAAAATTTAAACAAAATTTTTGTTATTAAAAATAAGCATCTAAAAATGTTTGCTTTTCAAAAATGATAGAAAATTCCACTCGATTTTGGTCGCTAGTAACAGTAATAATTTTTATTTAAATCTGCACAAGTTATATATTTTTGCAAAGAGGGCATCAATGCCTTTCGAACGGTAGGTTGCTTGCGTCGATTAGATAATTTTGTGAGATATTGACAAATAACTGCGAAAGGTAGCAAAAAACACGTTTTTCGTAAAAATCTCGAAAACGCTTCTTTAAAAAAAATGGGTTTCGTTTTCAAATTCAGCGACCCAAAGTGAGCCTAGAAAATACTTTTTTGCAAAGGTTAATTTTTCGTGTAAACTAGTGTTATCGGTCAGAGCTGATAAAAACCGCTTGATTTTTGTCCCGTTTTAAAAAAGAGAGGACCGATAATGCTTCAACCTCATCAACAATCTATCGTGTTGAATCGATATGTGATTGGTCCTCTACAGATTTTAGTCCCTCCAAAGGGGACAATTTTACGTTAATACTTTCGTGATGTTGTTTGAAATCTCGAATTAATAAATATGTACCTAAATAAAATAAGTCATTGAAGACGTGCTAAAAAGAACTTGTGACAGCGAATCTAATCTCCACTGATATATTTTATAATGTTAACACTATCTGATGGATTTCCACAGGTATCGTGCGTCGACTCATTACCGCCCGGAACTGCAGCCGACTGAACGAGCCCACAAATTAACAATATTTCTACACCATGTCGCAAATTTGATTTACACCGTTGTACAAGAACAATATTCTGATCCACGCATTTTAGCCTTCTGGATGGCTAACAGTTCGGAATTCCTTCACTTTCTAAAGTCGGATCGTCATATTAGTGCGTTTAGTGTGCAGGCTCAAGAAGTGTTGGCGGAAAGTGTCCAAACCGCATTTCGAAACCTGGTGAATTGTTTCCGCTTGGAATTGTCACAAACCTTGAATCAGTTCCTTTCGGAGACTATTGACCATGATTCGGCCGCGGGACTAGTGCTGACAGTACTTGGTTCCGCAATGGCGCTCTTGCGTCGTTGCCGTGTAAACGCAGCTCTGACAATACAACTGTTTAGCCAACTTTTCCATTACATCAATGTGATTTGCTTTAATACGGTGAGCAATAAAATTTTTTGATCCCATTTTTATTTATTTTAAATTTATATACATATAACAGTTTTTAAAGTTCAACTGAATACATTTACGACCTAAAAAAGAGAACGATAATAAGCTTTCAATACTCATTTGATTTATAGATTGTGGCTAACTCGCACATGTGTACTGCAGAATGGGGCAAAGTTATGTTGGAGCGGCTTCAACTTCTCGAACTATGGGCTGAGCGCCAAGGACTAGAACTTGCTGCTGATTGCCATTTAGCGAAAATAAACCAGTGCGCTCAGTTTCTCCAAGCTCCCAAGTCATCTGTCGAGGAGATACAGCAACTGGCTTGCTCTTGCTTCCGCTTGAACTCATTACAAATGTCCGCATTGCTGCAACAAGAGAAGATACCTCGAAATTTAGTGGACACTGCAATAAGAATGGCCGAGTCGGTAGCGGATGAACTGACGCGATCCGATGGGCGGGAGGTTCGTTTGGAAGAATCGCCAGAATTGCATTTAGCTTTGCTGCTACCCGACGACGGTTTTAGTTGTGATGTTGTGCGCGGTATACCATCCGGCTTGGTTGACTTTTTGAATCCACTACAACAACAAGGCATGTGCCGCCTGGCTGCGCAACCTACTTCTATTGGTTTATGGACTGTTTATATGCACCAGTTCAATGTAAGAATTAATAATAATAACCACACACAATTATAATATTTGAGTTATTACTTTCAGGCCCGGTCATCCAGCGCTATGTCCAACAAGCTACCACAACCAGAGGTCCAGGTGATAAAGTTACACAAAAATGCAAATGGTATGGGTCTGTCCATTGTCGCGGCAAAAGGTGCAGGTCAGGAGCGCTTAGGAATATATATAAAGAGTGTCGTGCCTGGCGGAGCCGCTGATGCCGACGGCCGTCTGCAAGCAGGCGATCAGCTCTTACGGGTTGACGGTCAGAGCCTCATTGGCATAACCCAGGAAAAGTAAGGACCGATATTTGTACCTTAACAAAATGTGTTAAATTCCAATATTTTCCAGAGCGGCAGACTATCTCGTACGCACCGGACCGATAGTCACTTTGGAGGTGGCAAAACAAGGGGCTATTTATCATGGCTTAGCAACTCTACTGCAACAGCCTAGCCCAGTAATAGCGCGAGGTATGTCATAATTATAGATCCACTAATGGTATACAGATTCGTAGCATTAAAAAATCAGTGATTTCAATTTAGTATTGAAGTGCCTGAATATTTGGCAATTAGGTTAGTTTTCGCTATAAATTTAGCAGTTAGCACAAGCTAGATGTAATAAAGTGCCTTTATATAATAGCGTTAATCTGTAACAATGAATGCTAATAGCTTTTTTACTAAACTCCTCCCTTACATGCTGCCAATTAACAAAATAAACTTCCAACAATTCAACAATTTTATTGTACAAAAATAATTGTGGCTTACTGAACTAAATATAGAATCGGAACTAGTAGCGACGGCATCGGCGGCATACCACGATCAAAGGCGCCACTCGATGTACACCAATCGTTACTTTGCTTCGGTTTCTGATGACAGTCTGAATCGCAGTCGCCGTGAATCTTTAGTTTCTTTGCGCTCGTCATCTCCGCCCGTGCGACGTTTGAGCGCATCATCATTGCAAGAAGAACTTTGCGCCAGAGGTCATCAGCTCCACATTGATCCCCGCTATCGGGACACGCGTCCCATTGCACGTTCAGTGAGCAGTCTATATCTATCAAACGAGAATAACCTCAACAACATTCAGAATAACAACTTTCATAATAGCTCTGTGCGGCAGCGTACCAATAGTACTTTGAATACCAGCACACCGCCTCCTTCGATATACATTGAGGAGTATACCGACCCTGAGCCTGATCCAATTGGTCCACAGAAGCGGTCATCTAATGAATCATTCACAAACTTATCATATAATGAGGCGCATCAGCCCCTCAATGAAGATGGCATAGCTTCAGTTGCCGATTCAGATGATATTCCATTTATAGATGATGGTTCACCGACGGACGATGTTCGAACCTACTTTCCGGTGGATCAAAAGCTTGTAGAATATGTTGCGAAACCGTCGACTGGTATTATAAGTGGTGCACGTCGTAATGCCCCTGGTTACCGTAAAACCGTTAGTTTTGATTTAGAAGAGACAAACGCACGCAGGCGAGATAGTATTTCGCTAGACCGTGGGACGGGAATCAACCGAAAGTTCCACACACATGACGCAATAAGTAAATATACTAGAGCTAGTCTGGACAGTAATCTCTCATCCTCTGAATCGTTGGATAAAAATGAGCGTGAACGCATTCCTTTGATACAAAAGATTAGACGTGAACTGAATTCCAATCGTTCGACTTCTGGATACATAGCAACCGGCAACAACTCCGGCAGCGCATCGAATAGCAATCGTTCTTCAAATGAGTCCGTCGAAAAAATTCCGTTGAAAGCAAAAGAAATACATGATATAAATGTAAATACCCCAATGCCAATTACAAGAACGATGGTTACGCGGCCAAAGCGAGAGCTAAACGCAATCCGTGCCACTTCTGGCGGCGGACTCAGCGGTAACCAACAGCGTGCCAATCTAAACAAAAGGTCTGCCAATATACAAAACCTCTGTAATATAGTAAATATCACGAGCACCTCTGTTCCTAAGCCTGTTTCAGCTTCCCGCACTTCTGTTTCACCCTCCTATATCAGATCAGGAGGAAATCCATCAACAAAAGCAATAACCAACACAGTTGTTACCATTAAAGCTCCTTGTGAATGCGAAATCGAAAGTTCCTCTGAAACTGTTCATAACTATTGTCCGGGGCGACGTTCTCTTAGCCATGCAAATATAAATTTCTCAAACTATCCTGACCGTGGCAATGTGGTCACACCCCCATCATCAGCCTGCCATTCTCACACAACCACACTCACCCTCTCACAAGGAAATAAAACTGCGAAACAAACTGACGAGAGCCAGGTACATCATTTTATTAAACCGTTTGGGGAAGGGAAGGTACGGGAAATGGCCGATTTTTTTGAGCGACACAAAACTTTTGATGCCATTGGGTGCCGCAAGGAGTCTGCATCCGGCATGTCGAATGCTTTCTCGAGATCGACTTCATATTTATATCCGTCGAGAGATGTAACATCATCACGCCAAAGAAAGAACCTCACAGAGCAGGAACAGGCGGACATTTTGCAGCAACTAAAGGAATGGAGTTTGCATGGCAGTAGTGGCAAGGACTTTCATGTTAGTTTACAATATATAAGTTCGCAAAATTCTTTCCAAAACGTAACCAAACAACGAATTGATAAATTTGTTAAAAATAATACTCGCAAAATCTCCGAGTCTACTCAACCTTCAGTCATGCCTTCCGCACAAGCAATACAAACACCCGAATCTGAGCTCTCTGTTAGAACCACTGTTACCTGTGACTGTCCCTGTTGTGCCAATTGTAAGAAAACAATTATTACTAATATCTCAGATACCAACGAATTCACCCAAGCAAATGCCAAATCATCAGTAGGTCCTTCGACGCCTTCATTTAAATGCTATGACAGTTGCCCTGAAGTGGCACGAACTCAGTTAAGGAGGCAGCGCAGCGTAATGTCTACGGCGAAGGGAAACACTGTACGTACCGTTAAACGTAACCAAAAGCAACAGCGAAATTCAGAAGAGTCCATCAGGCTTTCCCAAACGTTAGCTACTAAAGGTGGCGAAAATTCTACTTTTGTTTCAACGACTTCGGCAGCCGTAGGATCTTTAGTTTGTCCCTATTTGACTGCGCCACTAAAAAATGATGTCGATGCAAATGAAAGCTGACAGCTTGGCGAATAAAGGTGGTGATGACAATGGCGTGATATAAACGTAGCTGCCGCTTTCGTTCGTAGTTTAGGGCATAGATAAATAGGTCTGAGACTCTTATTTTTGTCTGAGAGCGCGCCCATGAACTCGTTTGTGTAGTTGGCAACACTGCCCTGGGCAGATAAACAGCTGACACGCGAAATGGCGAACTACCACTAGATACGTACAAAACACACTTCTTTAAATTCGGTAGATTTTTTGCGCTCGCATTTTTTAACCTGGGCTCGAATCGTGACAGACGTGAACGAGTCGGCAAACGCACGAACACAAATTACGTGAGTAGTCTGAACAAATTGGGGTTAGGACATACGAAAGGAAACGTATTGTAATTTGTTTGAAGCCACGGTAGATTCGAAGGTCACAAAAGTGTTCTAATTGCATTTTTCGGTTACAATAGAAAAATCGAAAAATTAAAGCAAAATTTGTGAAAAAATTGTAATATCCTCCGTATATTTTTCATATAAATGCAATTATGTAACTTTAACGCTTTAATTGGGTGGCTATCGACAACAATTGAACATGTGACTTGCATAAAATTCTCTAAAAAATTGCCCGAACTATGCTAAATACGGTTTTTGTAAACTAGCAATACATAGTATGCACTAGGAGTTTTTGCAACTTTGAACTAATTTAATTAATTTGAACAATTTCTGCTAAAAATTCCGAGTATGGATGCTTCTTCAATAGTGCCGCTTTTAATATATTAATTCGCAGTTTCTTTTGTTGAAAATAACTATAACGAACACAAAGAAGTTTAAAAATCTATATTAAGCTGAATTCTATCAAAATTGCTGTAAATACTTCTAATATTTTTCGTATTTCGCAAAAATTGGATTGCCGTTTTGTGATCGAATGGTCGTTCGAACGAACGAGTACGATCAGTCGCTCGTTCACGATTGTCATCATACCGAATTAACGAATCGAGCTGTACGTGCACGTCTGTTATAATCCGAAATATGCATTTTTATCACTATTCGAGCCCCGACTTTAAAACAGTCTTTATGACTAACGCGTTTTTGCTGGCAATTTAAGAATATTGAAAGATAAAAAGATATGAAAATTTAGTGATTTCACTTGTTTTGTTTAATCAATTTAATCAAAAATTTGTCCATAGATTCCTCAATAAATGTTTATACATGTATTTGAGACAGTGGTTCTGTTGGAAATTGTTATAAAAAATGAACACTTTGACAACAGCGCTCTCACAAGAAAGAGTCTCAGATCAATTTATGATTCAGGGATTCCAATCTTCCTAGCGAAATATATATGTATGTATGTGCGGCATGTTGGCATTTTGCTAAACTTTCTTTTTTTCAGATACAGTCAGCTTTTCTGACTAAGAAAAACTATGTACTTATTAGCAGGATGTGATACCTTAATATATATACTATATGTATAAGGGCAAAATTCACAGTGCGTAGTTAAGCACTGAGTGCGGTCACGTGAACTGTACCTCGAAAATTTTGCAAAATTACGGAATTTCGAAAAAGTATATCAGTATATAAAAGTATATCACTGTAGCGGCCGCTGTGGTGTAGTGGTAAGCAGTGAGCGCTTCCGCTCCGCAGGCCTGGGTTCAAGACCTGTTCAAAGCAACATCGCAAAAAATTTAGAAAAAGGGTTTTTTCTTAGCGGTCGCCCCTCGGCTGGCAATGGCAAACCTCCGAGTGTATTTCTGCCATGAAAAGGCTTCTCATAAAAATACAATCGCCGTTCGGAGTCGGCGTAAAACTGTAGGTCACTCCCCTTTGTGTGACAACATCAAGGCGCACGCCTCGAATCGGAGGAGAAGCTCGGCCAAACACTAAGATATTGTGTAAGTGCCAATCTATTATTATAAATTACAAATACTCTTGATTTGATATTGAAACGTGAAATGATGCTTTTTCAATGCGGAGGCAATAGAGGAAAGCACTTAGAAGCTGCTTATAACTGTGAAGTCGATTCCACCTACAATTATTTAAGCCGATCGTGCGTTTTCCGCCGCTGGGTATATGTGTAATAAAATAAGGTCGAATTTAAAAGACGATACCTTAAATACTTTATCATTCCTTCGGAAATATGATCAAAAAAGTGCATCTAATTAGAAATAAATACGTAGATTTTCTAAATAAAATCGTCTTTTTTACATATCAATTTTGAATATATCTGTTTAGAGGAAATAAGATGATTTTTTCGGTCCCGCAAATCCCGCGGATCCGCGGGATTGATGACCTCGATCCCGCAGGCTTGCGCGAATGCAATTTTTAAGCGGGATTTGATTCCCTATTTGTCACACTTTAAAATATAACTGCCAATAACTTTGACAAATATGAGAACTTCTTCAAAATATTTGTATGCCAACATAACGGGTATAAGAACTTTACGATGATATATTTTTTTCGAAAATCCGTGACTTGGCGAAATTTTCGAGGTATAGTTCACGTGGCCACACCCCACTGTCAAGGGTTTTACTCATGAACGAATGACACCAGATCACGCAAGAACAAGGGAATGAAAAACATTTATTTTTTGAGCGGGCTCTACGCCATCTTTTTTCGTTGAAATATACGGTAGCGTTGTTTTATATTTAGTTCATGGGTTTAACTCGATTCATTGTTAAAAGAAGTTTAAACCCGCATGCTTCTACAAATACATATCCTTGTTAAATTTCAATTTATTTGTGGAACGAAACTCAAATTTCTATGAAAAAATATTAGTTTTTCGAAATTTTCTAACGTCAACCGATATGAATTTCCATCATGATGCAATAATAAAAGGTCATGATGCAATAATACAAGGTGTTGTACGTTGGAGAATTGTCGCTCTAAATCAGCCTCTTGAAGGTCCTTAGAAAATTCAATGTGCCCCTTTGTAAACTACTTTGGTTTTACAGCGAGCTTAAGAAAAAGTAGTAAAAATCTTACATGTACGAAAAAAGTTTTATTACTGAATTAGATTTTGCATTTGGTTTTGATCATCTTTCGTTGAAAATTGACAATAAAACTAGCAATTTTAGAAAGCGTTGTTATAAAATCTGCGTTTTCAAGTCCCATTGGACAATTTCGCGTATTAATTGGAAGCGCTAGCCTCTTTTATATATCCAACTGTAAGTATTAATGAAATAAATAAAAAAATGGTCCAATTAGTAAAAGCATCTCTTCCACAGGCGATGCATCTTTGTGTTTTTATTTTTCTTGATTTGAATCCAAATTTTGCAAATACTAAGGGCTGGTTACACTAACCTGCGGTTAACCATTTATATGGACGTCTTCGACTCCATGCCTATAACACGTGATCGATAAAGCAGTCGATATGATTAATCGGAGAATTTACTCCGGTTAGTGTTAACCAGGCATTGAGTAACTAAGTTGTTAAAAACGATTTCTAAAAGGTTTAAAAGTTAGTAACTAAAATTTAAAATCGCTCTAATTTATACATACTCAAAGTCGCATTTCCTTTAACTACTGACGCTTTTAATTTG
Organism: Rhagoletis cerasi; assembly: GCA_029783565.1. Classification (NCBI taxonomy): domain Eukaryota; kingdom Metazoa; phylum Arthropoda; class Insecta; order Diptera; family Tephritidae; genus Rhagoletis; species Rhagoletis cerasi. The sequence continues at coordinate 11,109 of JAPVRG010301479.1, forward strand.
AAAGCCCTTATTTCATGCACAAAAAGCAAGATTTCTCGATCTAACCTCAAATTCTTTAAATTTATTTGTTTTGATTAAAACAAAAAACTTTTATATCATATTTTTAACTTGAATGTAAATTATGTACATATACGTGGATATGTAAAATGCTTTACGATTTGCGATAACAATTTGAAAAGTATAAAGAAATGCACCTAACGCAAACCTAACAACACAAAAATCGTCTCACTTAATAAATCGTAAAAAGT
>JAPVRG010301516.1:0-20608 GCA_029783565.1 Rhagoletis cerasi
TGCTGGGTTATGTAAGAAAATTAAAATAATCATTAAAATTAAAAAATGCAAAAAATTAATGATTAATAATCGTAATGGAAGATTAACAGCTCTGACCCACATACATACATATGTATATTACTGCTCATATCAATTCTTATACTTAATGATATAGAAAGTGAACGGGCACCTACGAGCAGCCAGATTTTTAAATTTAGTTAAATAATTTAACAAATAACCACACTTAATTTTGCAGAGGTGTTTTTGCGTAATTTTTTTATGTTCTACCAAAGTTGGAAGAAGGTTTAAAATATACACTTTGCGAAAAACCAGTACAACTAACAACTTTTAAGACAGCGCACTTGTGCACAAGGGTATATTAATTTTAACATAACGATTGTTTGTAATAGCCTTAAAGAATCCAGATAGATACAGATTACATACCTATGTGTATCTCGCTAACCGTTTTATTGATTTCTACACAAAAAAGTAAGCTGTTGAAAATGTTTGAAATCGGGCTAAATTTACGCCCACTTTGCATATAACGGTAAATTTCAGAATATGAAAATTTCGATGTTTCGAAATTCAGAAACGATGATTTGCTCAAAGCTAGTACTCACAACAATCTCTTAACAAGAATTAAGATTTTTATGGACTTTAGAAAAATGGGCGTCACATCGCCTATTTATTATTACTTAAGTTTATCTCGGTAACCGCTTTATAGATTTCTTCAAACACAGTTAAATTTTTTCTTTAAGTCTAACTGAGCATATTATCGAACGTTTTTGAAATAGGAAAAAAACACCCCTGTTTACTACGTAACGGTAGGTTTCATTAACGTAAAAAAAACGATGTTTAATACTTGCGCCAGATATTTAATATTCGATTTCGCCCGAACTTAAACTTCTGTACTCGTTTTGGTTATATTTTAAACTTACATACATTTCAAAAGAAAATACAAAAAAATTGCAATGTGTCGCGTTATTTACATACAACCCAATCTCAAAGATGACAAAAAGTACAAAAAATACACATTTTTCTCCGTGTGGAAAAATTGTCGACTTTGAGCAGCTCTACCTCCTAAAATAGTATTCCCTGTTCGAAAAAAGATGTGTTCTCGTAATTTCCGGAAAATTCTCCTTTACATAAGTGTATTCATTCCTTCGAACGATTTCATGAAATATTTTGTCTCTGCAACGTTTTTGTGGCAGAGGCCCCACAGTGTGACGCCGGGTGGCCTGCTAGTTAATTAGCAAGACAAATTATGTAATTTTCTAAAACAGAAAAAACCCGAATATTAATTTTATTTCTTTAAAAAATGGCAATATTTGCATACAAAATCTTCCATTTATGGCTCTTTGCAGGAAAATATTAGTAAACCATCTCACCTTCACTACATACGCATTACATTCAATATCAATATCTGTACATCTATCCTATTCCGACACATTAATGTATAACTATATCTATTAATATATTTATTTTTATCAATGCCATGCGAAAAAATTTTGAGTTATTGCTCTTTCTCTCAGCCTAATAAAGCATTCGTTTTTCTAGCCATCTCCTGATTTCGAATGGCTTAACTTGGAATTTCACCTTGTCCTAAAAGCATAAATTAACTTTTCCTTTGCAACTGTGAGTAAATCACAACAAAGTGATTTTGTGATTGCATTTTGAAAATTGCAATTGTATAGAAAACAATTTATTTGAGATACGCAGAGCACATGCAAAGCAAGCCATTAATTATTTACATAACAAAACAATCAGACAAATGAGGCTAATTTACAATTTCGTTTGAGTCAAAAGTGCATGCACCTGCCGCACGGCAATGAATTGCTTGCATAATTTAGGGCGCAATTACCGGGTAAAATTTATACTAACGCTGACATTGCATGTCGCTGTCAATCGGGGAGCACCGCTGCTAAACACTAGGGCCCCACTAAAGTATGGACAAATTAAAAAATTAAAAAAAACTCCCATAGAAGTTTGAGAAAAAACAGAAATGCAATGCAAATGCACAAAAACTGCACTTCAAATTAATTGAACTTGAAATGTCGGCTATGAGCGAAATAGAGTCGACAACAACAGCTATGGAATTGGTTCCACAGCAAATTTTCTTAGTTAAGTCAATACTTTTTCTCAGCACTTTCTTCGGCTTTCTCGGAGACTGGGAAAGTTACATTTTTCTTTGGTACTCAAAGCAGTAAAAAGCGAATAAGTTGACATTCGTTGTCGTTTGTGGTGGTCATTAGTGCAATATGTTGTTGACCGCTTGACAGTTGTTCCGCAAATAAAAAGAAGAAAGTCATTTACTTTTGCTGTTGCTGTTGCTTTCGATGTTGCTCTCCATATTCTGACTCGGCCGCTGCTGCCACTCCTGTTCGTAGTTTGTGAGTAGAGTGTAGTTTCTTGCTTGTTTTTAGTTTTTGTAGTGCATTTCCGTTTAGCAAAATGTAAACTTAAAGTGAACTTCTTGCAACAGCAAGCAAGAACTCAAACAAACAAGCGTGCAGCCAACAAGTTGACAGAGAGTTTGTTTGACCAGCAGAGATTGCCAGGCACAGCGCCAGCAACAACGCCGGCAACAGGCAGGTCAGTGAAAGCCAGCGAAGAAAAGTTTATGCTGACAACTATTGTAGAAGATTTTATGTTTAAATATGTATGTGTGTGTAGTGGTAGTGGGTGCCACCGCCGACACACAATCACCCGAAAACAGGAAGCAATGTTGGTCACAATTTCAACTTTGTTGCTTTGAGTGTAAAAAGTGTCCTCCACGTTGGCATATAAAAATAAATCAGCAAAGCATATATAGTAGGAAAACCAAATACATACAAACACGCAGATAAATAACTAAGCTTTCTATGTAGTCGCCGAGCGGCACGACACAACCACATAAAGTAAAATTTGAAAAAGAAAACCATAAGCAGCAAGGAAAACAAACCAGCAATTGGACAGGATGTTGTTCAGGAAGTTGTTATTTCTCCTTTAAAAGCGTTGCAAACTCAGCACTTTTTCAATTATTTTTTTTTTATATCTGGTTTAGTACAAAAGTGATTCAGCGTTCAAAATGAACTGCTTAAGCGATTAAATTGTGAAATTCCTCACTAATGACGGAGTTTTAAAGGTTGGTGAAATTCGAAAAAAATTTTCAAAGTTAAAAATAATGGTGGAAGTTCTTTCAAATCAGATTCGTGTTAGAACTGAAGCAGTCGGGTGAACTCTGCTCAATAAAGATCCGCTGTCTTCGTGTTGCGACTCATTTTTGGTTAAATAATGCTAGATCAGGTCATTCCCATGTACCAAAAAATGTTTGTATCTATCCCCTTAAATAAAAATAGGTTGAAAATTTACTTATGGGGTCATAGAAAGTTCTGCCCTAATCACCCCTAAAAACCCTAAAATCGCTCTGTTTCGCTACTTCCTATTTAAAAGGTATGTAATCTATCGGCCGAAAGGTGTTCTTTAGAGCTATGTTTATATCTCTTTACGAGAATGGTTACGTTACGTAGTATTCATAGCATCACAAATAATCACCATCGCGTTTACCTTTTTATCATGAAGAAGCCTATTCTTCACACTACGCTGTATTAGCACGACGAACAGCGGACACAGCGAACCAACAGCGTGGGTCCAATTATGTGAAATATTTTCGTTCATTTCTATGGTTCTTAACCGGCTCTTAAGGTCTTGGGCTTTAAGTGTCGTGAAGTGGCGCAAGAGAACAGCACCCTTTGAAGGTAATCTAGAGTGATGTGACTGATATTAAGGCCTTTACGGCATGGTGCTCTTTTGAAGAGGTCACTGCTCCTTGTTACTCTAGGCCTCATCGGTCATACCTAGCGCCTGCCACCATTCGTTGCAGCAACTACTATCGTATTCAAACACCAGCATTTACCGGCATCTAACCCTTTTCGAAAGTCGGCGTATAATCCGCCAATTCAAACGCCGCTTCTCGTCAGAAGTCTCACCGTCGCAAAAACATGCATCAGTATATTCACCGATTGCAGAAAACCGCCAGAAACTGCAAGGCGAACCACCAGTAAGTACATGAACTAGTCTGGACGACCTATAGCGATCCAACTATTGTCATCGATTATCCGCCGATATCGTGGCAAGTCGCCGCTGCTTTACTTTTATATGGAGCGTTGATCTAGCAGCTAGTCTCTTAAGAACTTATCGGTACTCAGAGGTCAGCAGCTGTTGGTTCAACGGGTTTAATGAGATCCTCCCGAACAGAGGCTCTGAACGTCCTACTCGATTTATTAGCCATAGACTTTTTACCGAAAGTTCTGCCGCCAGAATGCAGAAAAAGAAGGACAATCAGGCGCAGTGTAATCCCAAATAGACTCTCCTCCGATCAAAAATGAAATAGTCAGGCGGAAACTTAGGCGGTTTTCTCTTCCTCGGCTGCGACCTGCAACTTGTGAAAGACTGTAGGGGAGAGTTGGCTTTAATTTCTGAACAATTCAAAATTATATAATATGAGTCCCAGGTTTATTGATCAACAAACAAAAGTGCTGTATTAAGCTGAAGAGACTCTAGAATTATCATTACATAAACAAAAATACATTATTTTGTGCGGTTTACTCGTATGAGCTAGTGGAATCATCGGTTTGTACCTCTTCAAAAATGAAGCCGGGCAGAATCTAACTGTACCAACCCTATTTTAAACCAGCAGTACTTCCCATCGAAGCTTAGCTCTTAAAAATTTGGAAATGGTGATAAAAAGCACTTTTTAACTTTTGAACGCTAACTAAAATGAACTTAGATGTTCTGAACTAAGACTTTTTTCAGAAAAGTGGCGACTTCCTATTTTAAATATACATCATGGTTATTCTGTTGCAAAATTCTATTGGACATTCAGTACTATTGTCTCGAAAAGCAAATGAAATGGTTTAAAATATGTATAACGCGTAAATGGAAGTTAAAAAATAGCATCCATCTACATACTTATACTCGCTCACAGATATCCTTTGTAATATTCATTTTTCTTTAGAAACATAAATTAGTTGAAATTCCTAATGTACTTCACTAATGTTGCAACACATTTTTCGTTTTAACATTTAAATTATACGAGTGTTAAAAGAGAAACTTTACCATTTCAAGCAACCCCCATCAAATTTAAAGCAACAAATTAAAAATTTCGAACAAAAAATTGCTCAAATGCTGTGAATATCCCAACCACAGTAGAGCGTTGAGCGGAAAATGAATAGAAAACCACAACTGAAAAGCCTTTTAGGTAGCAAATTTTCCACAGTAACCACACAGGAACTCAGGCACACACACGCGCACACATTTCCAAGTACCCACATGCGCGCATTAGAAACGAAAAAAAGAACACATACAGTCAAATGCACGCTACATCCGTCGTTAAATATGCAACAGCGCATGAGAGTGTGGCTGCCTTTTGATCCTGTCCTATCCACAGCATACTAGATGGGTAAAGTTGTTAGCGCTGCGCTTTATACTGCTGAGATGTGGGAGAACGGGGGAGCACGTCAAAATGACAGCAGTAAAACTAGTGGTCACTTTGAAAATTTCTACCTTTTTAACCGAAAACCATAGCTGACATGACTGGCCAACGCTTTTCATGCAGCGGGCAGCCACTTTTGGTTCAAACATTTTAGCTTTCACCATAAAATTAAAAAAAAAAATTAGCAAGTATAAGTAGATGAAAGAGTTTTCAAATGTTGTGAATTTTAGCTATTTTTGTATAAACCTTCTTCAACCACTGCCACATATTTTGCATATCAAAAGCATTTGATAGCCAAAATATTTCTACTCCAAACATTTGCTTTTTTCTCTAATTTTAATACAACATAACGCTCGGTCTAACTAAAATAGCGTCAGTGAAGGTGACAGCTCATTTGTGAGGTGCATACGCGCAAATACTCGTGTGCTGTACGCATGCATTCTTTATTCTTGCTCACCTCATTTTTTCACTTTCTTTTGTTCGAAGGTGTGAAATATTTTCACATAATTTGACATTTTAATTTTCGTGCAGCTTAACTTTTTCGTGGTTTTTTTTTATCTGTAGGTGGGTGTATGTGTTTTATACACATCTTTCATTACGTTCTTCTCATTAACTTCAGCTGCTGCTGTGTTCAGTATGGAAAGCTAAAAGATATATTCTAACCACATGAGTTTATTTTTTGTACAGCTTTATTGACGGTGGCAGGTGGTAAAATTGTTTGGTATTCATCGCCTTTTTGTGAGTCACGCAAAAAATCTTAATTATGCAAGCTGACACGTTTGAAATTTTAAAGCAATTTTCGGTTTTTTTTTGTGGTTGGAAAAATTTATGTGCTTGAAATATGTTTTGTGCCACATTTTATTTAGTACAAAGAAAAGCTGAAAGAAAATTGACATGAAAGAGGTTTGAGATTAAGTTGAGTCCATAAATCGATTGCTTTGTAAATAAAATTTTGAGATGATATGAAAGACTCCAATATGCACAATGTTCAGACAATAAGTTACTCATACGCCTTGCTGTCCAAAAATTTCGCGAGAGTTTTTCAAGCCTATCAGCGACTGCTGTATCAAAACTCAATTAATGTATGGACACTTTTCTATATCCCGAAATCCCAGGATGACGGCTCCGGGATCCCGAGGTTTTTACTGAATTTCTACATAATCAGTCAGGTCTTAGAATCCGAACCTGCCTGAATAACTGTACTTTTTCAAACATTATGTGCAAGAACTGTGTAAAAACGAAAAATATGGTAGCACTTGAAAACACAAGTAGAACTTTAACAGTGCGGCGAGCCGTTCTTCATTTTACTTTGTTGGTGTGGTTTTGTGTTAATTAAATTTCTGCAAATATGTGTAACTATTTTTACAATTAATTTAGATATTTAACCCTCAGCTCCCCTGTATATTTTTAAAAATACTTATCTCCACCATGGCTAATTATTACCCACTGCATCCAAAATCTTTAATAAAAGGTTATTAATTCTTCTTTAACCATTACTGGCAAAGCAAAATTAAATACATTAGTGATAGCGAATATTTTTTTTTATATAACTTTGGCATTAAATAATATACTTAAACATTTAAAAAAAAAAACATTCGGCAAAGTACACAGCCAAATAAAAGAGCAGTGAGTTAATTTATATGCGTTCGGTTGGGTTTATTTATTTGTTGTTTAGCAAATCAATGAGAAAATAAACTTTGCGTGGTTAAAATTTACCCATGCTCGGGAGTTGAGGGTTAAAAAAACCATAAAACATTTTAACATTAAAAACTCAATAACATAAGATCAAAAGTGGAGACAAATAATCTTTGTTTTCTAAGTTTTTGATTGCTGAGAAGAATGAGCCTCCTCAAGCATTTTCGGAAAGACGAGGCAAAATAAGCAGAATATAGTTTAAAAAAACTAAAAAACACGCTTGCAGCAGCTGCCAGAAGAGAGTTACAAACAAACAAGCAAGCAAGCACGCAAGCAAACCAACATACAAGTGAAACTAATATAAGCGTGTTAAAAAGTACCCGTATTTTGCCGTTTTTCTACATCAAGTCATTTACGGTTTCTATGAAGAAAAACAGCCTTTAATCCCTATGCTGAATCGGCCAATAGATTGTGATTTGCTAGACTTTATCAAACTTCGCATCCAAAGGTTTTTGGGGCTGCTGATAACGAATCTGAAATCAGTTTTTAAAAATCTAAAATAGCGGATCAAATATGGCAGATGGATTTTAAAAAAATGTTCAGACTTTTATGAACTTTGATATCCAAAGGTTCTTTGAGTTGCTGATAACAAAACTAAAATTAGTGTTCGCAAATTTAAAATGGTGGATCCAATATAGCGGATTGGTTTTTAAAAAACTGCCAGATTTTTATCAGATTTGATATCCAATTTTTAATTGAGATTTGTAACTATCCTCCACCGGAAACTACTAATCAGCGACTCGAAGAACCTTTGGATATTAAATTTCATAAAAATCTGACAGTTTTTTAAAAATCCATCTATTCGCGATTTGGCGAATAAATATAAATTATTTTTGATTTACGACGAAAGAAAAGAAGTTGTTTTTTGTTTTTAAATAACTACTTTAATTGTCTCACATTAATTCAAATCCACTTTACAAATGTAGCGATAGAGCGGGTCCGTCTTCGGGAGAATGTAGCAAACGATTACATTTTCAAATTCTCTTTTGCCTTTGAGGCAGCCTAGCATTAATTATTAATTCACAAATGACTGTAAACTGACTTAAAGTAAAAGTAGTCGTACCTGGCATACTAATTCCCCAAGATGGACCATTATGTCGGAGCAGGGGTTTATGGTATACAAACTGATAGGCCTCGTTCCACTAGCACGGGGCATACTAACTCTGGCTTGTATGTTCAGGTTCATGCCATAGAACTACATATATCTGAGACACTATGTAGAAAGTGAGTCGACCAAAAACTCATCTACATACATACACACTGATATCAGGACGGCGCTCCTCTGCTTGAAAGTACACAAAGCCATCTTTAAGATAATATGTGATTACCTTCAGCTCCTAGTGCTCTTCCCACCAAATAACCGGATTCTCCACATTTGGGTACTAGGGCGTAGTGGAGGAAAGGCTGCACAAGGATTTATATACCGATGATCCTTCATCGGTCTGCCATCGAACTCACTTAGGCGGAATTATCTCATATACCTGGCTCAAGTACGGAACATAACATACAGACTCAATCCTTCATTCCTGAAATACCAACAAGTAGAACCGAAGCACAACTTCACCTTCTCCTTACTGTTCACTGCAGCGTAATGAAGCACTTGTCAAACCTGGGAGTTTTTACCCTTACCAGTACAGATTATGTAACGTGGAACAGGAAAAGAGCAGAGCATATTATTTATCACTAAGAAGGCTTCCCTAATCCCAGACGTCGCTTCTTAGGAGGACCGTTCTTTAGCGATAGCTGGATAAAAGAAGTCCTGAGATTTGTTACAATAGGTAGCGGTAACTATAGAGATGAGCTCCTCTATTTTCTTATTAATAATCTATTCTTACTTAAATGGATACAAGTTATGTTTAAAATCAAATTAAAATAAGTGTTTAAGTCGCAATAATCACATTCATATAAAAGCTCTTGATAACTATTGAAATGTTTTACACTTTTTAAAGAATTTAAATTATCTCACACACTAATTGAACCACAGTGAAAAAGCATGTAAACTGTAGCCCATATGAGTATGTATTTATACCTCTGTTTGACACAAGCTCACAAACGAGTACCCGTCTGATAATGTAGAAATGCTGAAAAGTCCGACAATCGCTGAGCATACTAAGCAATATATCTAAACCTTCTTTTACACACTCACACACATTCATCCTTATGCTTCAACACGCTCCTTGACAAAACTCGTATTTATCAAAAGACTAAGGCAGCTTCATCATAAGCATGCTCCAACGCGCCTCACTTCTAATTCCGTATTATATTTGAGAATAAGGAGCGAAATAAATTTTTAGACAAACAATACAAAATCGAATGAATACAAATGTGCCAACAACAGATGAGCACGAGACAAAAAGTAAAAAACAATAACAATAACAAAACAATAGGAAAGCTGATATTTAAACACAAATAGCAGCTGAGAAAGAGAAAGCTTATGGTTTATGAAATTAACAGTTTTACAGGTGAAAAACTGTTGGAAGGAGGAGGAGAAAGGCCTAGTTAGGAGCTGATGACTGCTGAAAGCACCGGCGATTCATATTCAAACAAACACAGGCATTTAAATACTTTACTTTTACTCAATATATGCACACATTTCACCAGCGGCCATAACTTTGTTTAGATGCTGTGACAACAGCCTAGAGTTTCTAATGACTTATATGTCCACAGGCGCCAAATGTATGTACAAATGTATGTATATGTGTATGCGTTAGTCTTTGTGTGCTTGCAAGCTTTTGGCTTTGAATGAATACGTGTGCAGCGGTGACAATGAAATTTCATTTCATTTCATTGAGAAAATGTCGCCAACGGATGCGTGTGTCTGCAATCCCATTCCAAAATCACTAGCATGTGATAACTGCAGACGCAAATGTATATCGCAATTCCACATATGCTCTAGCAACAGTGCTGTAGATTCTTACGAGCACTCCCATTTCATTGGGTCGACACAATGCCACATAAATCATTTGGCCAAATCAGCAATTGCGTACACTTTTGCCTTCGAGAGACAGCTGCCCGTCGTTTCCGAGAAACGTCAGTGCAGCAGTATTGCAGCCACAAAGCAAAATTTAATTCAAAATGTCAAAGTTTGGAATTTTGACAAGACAATGCGTTGATGTGCATCTCGTAAAACTTACAAACCGCTTCATACTCTTCTTCTCTTTCTGGGTTTTACAAATTTCGAAGGTACAAAAGTGTTTGCTAGAAATATGAAGCCTATTTGAAACGCCACAAGTCACAATGAGATCGTTCATCACTTTTGTGGGCATGATAGCCTACTTCTATGCACATACATACATTCAAATGATTTTGATAGTTGGGTTGCTTGTTTGTGTTTTTGACAACCAACAACAAGGTTTAGTTCAAAATGTCCACCTATATATGGATGTGCCTCAATTCATTCCGTTACCCTAAACTCACATATCCGTTACACTTACTTCACTGCTATCGACATGCATCGGTAGCTAGTTTACCTCAACGGGCAGAGCTCGTGCACCGGTTAGCCAGCACTTTTCCAATATTTGCTGGACGTGTTAGCTAGCCCTGTAATAAAGCAACTCCATATTTGTGTGCAACTAGTAGTCGTACATAGCAGTTTGTTGGTTAACTGTCCGCATTACAGGACAACTGTATACAACTGTCATATCGCTTTGTTTCCAATTTCTTACTCCTACACATGCCTACGCACACTCTATGAAAACCAATCGAATCGATACTGCCTTTGGATGTAGCAGTTGAGTGTTGTTGTTAGTGTACTACCTTTTAGGCTCATATTGCACACAAACGGAGAAAATATGTCTTTATGATATTTATCCGTTTTTCAATTCTGCCCTTCTGAGTGGATATTGTAATTGAATTTGAATGCCATGAAATCCAAGTAAGATTACTGGCAGGCATACGTTCATAAACACATACATATCTTCTAATTAAAACGGTTTAAATATTTTTTTGCAAGCAATGAGAACTGAGAAAAAAATCTAAGCAAAAATCACTCAGTAGGCTTGATATGCCCTTAGTTCTGAGTCCAATTATGTAATACATCGTTGAATGATAACGCTCAAGGGGTTGTGAAATTTCTACCTAAAGATAACATAATAATTTAGAGTATTTTCGTTTAGGGCTTTACAATGGTAAGCTATTTCTTTAAAAAATTAGGTGCAACTACAGATGTCAGTAGCAAAAATACATCGATGTATTTCATTGATTTGATGCATCGAAGTTTACATCGATATATTTATTTATTTAATAGACATTTTTATAATCTAGAAAAAATAAAAGTTTCGTACAGATTATTATGATAAAACTAATAGAGGAATGGGCATTACTTAAATAATTCATTTAATAATAATTTAAATTGAGTTTTTGGTAAACAGAAATCGAATGCAGTGGAAGTCAAGATTGTATTATATTCTTTTAAAGTTCTTAAAATAGGAGAATTTGAGGCACATAATGTTTTAACTCGTTCTATTGAGAAAGTATCGTGGTTCCGAAGACTTCTTATAGGGATATTAAAATAAATGCGTTCTAATAAGAATGGACAGTCAATCGTACCACGTAAAATGTCAAAGACAAATGTGAGCCAGAGTATAGTCCTTCTAGAGTTTAAAGATTTTAAATTAATTAGCTGACATCTATCACTATAAGGAGGAATGGGATCAGTAAAATGCAAAGAGCGTAGGACAAATCGAATAAACGTTTTTTGTATTCGTTCAAGTCTCCTTATATGGCAGTCAAAATATGGTCTCCAGATGAATGCAGCGTATTCTAATTTAGAGCGCACAAGTGAAGTAAACAGTAGTTTCAAAGTGTAAGGATCACTAAAATCTGAACTGAATCGGCGAATGAAGGCAGGCACAGAATATTACTTTGCAATAGTGCAGTTTAAGTGGCTTTGAAATAAGAAAAACCACACCGAGATCGGAAATTTCACCCAGTGTTTTTAGCCGAGAACCACCCATGTAATATGAGGTAGAGATGGAGAAACGAGATTTGCTGAAAGAGACATGAACGCACTTTTTTATATTTAAATGTAATTGGATTTACTGCACCAGGAAGCGAGATTATTATGATCCGACTGGAGCTTAACATAATATAGATTACTTGAAACAGTCGTGAACACCTTCAAGTCATCAGTATATAAAAATAACAAACAGAAGGAGACTTAAAATGCTTTCCTGGGGAATGCCAGAAGACGCAATGAAAGGACGAGAAGAAGCTTATCCACCACTACTGAACAATTACGTGACGAGAGATATGATTTTATCCAAGAAAGAAAAACAGAGCGAAAACCCAAAGTTAATTTAGATACTAAAATTTAATGACGATACATCGAAGGGCATACATCGATGCATCGATTTGAATATAATTTTTAAGATGTTATTTCACAACAAAATATGTTAGCAAAATTGTACAACATTTCAAATTAATTACTAGAACTCAATTACAGTAGACTCGGAGTATAGGGAACCCTGCATTGAGAGCACTCCTCGATTGAGGGGACCACACAAATTCTTTCATTAAGTACTCTGTAGAGGGAACCTTCAATCTGATAAATACTGAGTAGAGAAAACTTCAAACTGTAAGCTAAGAAAAAACAAAGTATGTACTATTTTGGACTTTTTAAAATAATATGTATTTCTTATTTAAAATAATTACACTCACTGTAAAATTACTTTTACGTTACATACTACAGTATTAACAAACAATTTTATATTCTCAATCCACTTTTGTACATATGAAATTTCAATCTTGATTGAAGGGACAGTCTGGGTTGAGGGAATAGCCCATTGCACGAATTAGTTCCCTCTACCCCGAGTCTACTGTAATTGTGTTTTCAATGTACTGTTGAATCACAATTTTTGGAGCCCTTTCAATTTTTTTGTAATTTTTTTGCACAATTGAAAAACTGAAATGATGGTTCAATGTACTAGAGATATCAGTTTTAAAAAAACATCGATACATCAATGCATCGACTATTTATACATCGAGTGGAAAATTTTCGATGCATCTAACCAAAACATCGATATTTTCGATGTATGTATATTTTTCTGACATCCCTGGGTGTAACCGAATAAGGGGCACTACGACCTAGTATATCTTCTGTAACCCGCTCATGAGATCCATAGCTTGCCAGTTTTAATAATTTGAACGTATTGAAGTCTTATCTGGCCAGTGCCCGGACAGTAATACAATATGTGTTCCGATATCTGATCTTTAAGACAAAGTCAAAGTTCTATCTCTAGAGGAAAAGATTAGCCAAAGAGCTTGAACTGTGTAAATACCGCTCCCAGTACTAACTGTGTTCTGAGTTATCCCATTCAGCAACCACAAGCCACGCAAAAGGCCAACTGGGTCTACAAATATATTTATAATGACGGCCAGAAAAAGAATAATCTAGTTATAGGGCAGAAATTATCCTCCCCTAATATGTCTTTTATCTTACGTAATAATTTTATCATACGCAAAGCGTTTGATCCAAAAGAATGGAAAGTGCAAGATGGGAAGAGTCAAAATTCTCATTTTGTGAAACGTTTCTTAACGATAAAAGATAAATTTCAGTTAATCTCTATGAACTAAGATCCGAAGATCTTATGAACAGCCTCCGATTCGAAGTACTTAAGTTATATTAATTTGTTTTACTTTTCGTATTTAATTTTTTTGTTTAATATATATATATTTTTGTAAATTAGGGTGGTCCTTAAAAAAAAATTTCAGTCTCACCTCCTCAATCGGTAATACCACGGTCATAGATATCACAAATAAATTTTAGTCCCGATTGGAGGCCGTTTAGGCGTGTCGCACCGGGGCCAAAGTTCAAATTCCACTCTTGAGACTCAAAAAATTTAAATTAATCGATACTACTCTAGGCGCAGATATCACATATAAATTTTGGTCCCGATCGGAGGCCGTTTCGGCGTGTCGCACAGGGGTCAAAGTTCAGATTCCTGTATGTTAAGTCTCCATAGTGGAATCTGAACTTCGACCCCTGTAAGACACGCCTTAACCGACTCTTCGACGTTAGTAGTATCGATTTTGGGTACTAGATGAAAAAAAAAGTATTTAAATTTTTGAGTCTCCATAGACGAATCTGAACTTTGACCCCTGTGCGACACGCCTAAACGGCCTCCGATCGGGACCAAAATTAATGTGTGATATCTTTGACTATATTAGCATCGATGGTGGGTTGAGGTTTAGGAAATCTGATGTAAAAATTTGCTTCACAATTTTAAGGACCACCCTAATGTACATATGCATATGTGACTCTGTACACTCAAAACAGTCGTAATATGTATGTATTTTTTTGGAGCATACAATTCAGTTATAAGTACATAAACTATATTCCCCGAAATAGTTTGCTGCAAACAAATTCACAATTCCAATTTCTAATTATTCAGCTGAACATTTATTCAGTTCATAAATGGGAAAATAGTGATGCCATTTGGCAATCTACTAAAACTTTTCTCTCACCCTAAACCACTGTCAAAATACAAAACTATGGCAACGCATACAAGCAGAATGCTTCTTTAGACTATCTTCTCCATCTCGCCTCCCCCCTACACCCTACAGTAGTCTGAGTTGCCAACATAAGTTTTGCATTGTTTGCATTAGACGAATTACAATCGCGCAGTCAGCGAGTCAAGAGCCGCCCAAATAAGCATTACTGCAAACAATTCGAACAGAAAGGCAAACAAACAGCAGACTCTTTGTTATTGCAGGACAGACAGACAGACATACATACATTCAGTTGTGCATGCAAACATAGTACACTTCGCCAATCAAACAATCAACAATGATCAGCAATATATGTAAGAATTTCCACAGCTACACATACATAAATAACTTTCGAGTGCCTTTTTCGTGGCTGGCCACATAAAAGGGAACCGAGGGTGTGGGCGTGGGTGTGGCTGGGTGAGAGATGCAAGAAGAGCGACGAAGGGACGGACAATTGGACAGAAGCGGTTACAATTACATACATGCATTTCGTACAATTAGTGAGTGCCGAGAAGACAAAAGCTTTCTAATATTTAATAATGGTGGCGGCGCAGAAAAGTATGCTACGCAGACACAATGCAACCGCTTGCCGGCATTTGATCTTTGTACAAATTTTAAGTTTGCTAATGATTCGCCTTTTATGTTATTTTTATTTCTCTCTGTCTACTTTGATACTTATGCATTTGTTTCAGTGTCCAGTCATCTGAGCTTTGTGATCTGTGTGGGTGCATGTTTGATTGCTGTAAATATTTGCAACAATTGTTTCTCGTTTATTTGTTTTGCGCATTTATTTGAGGAATTTTCAACTTAATGCTTTTCCCACTCAGCAGTGTAGCCAGTTTAGTTTTTCTTTGAATTTGCTTAGGGATCTTTTTTTAGAAAAAGAAATTTTTGACTTTTGACCACTTGACAGCGAGCTTATTGCAAAATTAAAATCATTCGTGCATTAAATGGAAAATAATAAAACGAAGTATGTAAGTACATAAATATGTATATCTTTACTACTACAACACCACAAACTTTTGATATTGCCAAGTACATATTTTTGCATGTATTTTTATCTTGTCATGTGTTGTAAGACATAAACTTGTAAAAACTAAGAAAGTAATTTAATTGCAAATTATTGAAGCAGTAAACTATTATTCATCTTAAAAGTTTTCATTTTATTTATTTTTTTGTGTGGCTATTTTTGGTTTTGATAGCTTGGCATAACATGTAAATTCTACTTTAAAGCAAAACTGATAAAATCCTTTACAGTGAACTTTGGTCTCCCTTAAAATACGCTGAATTAAATTTTCAAAAAAAAAAAAACAAAATATTAAAAAGATAAAAGATACTCCACTTTTTTGGCGCTATGAATTTTTCCAAAGCTGTTGTTTCCAGCTGTAAAATTTCAGCAATCTTTTGAAAGCATGGTTTGGCAGGCGAACGTAATCTTCCTCTACAGCAGTGTGCCTTGCTAAGCCTCTTTCATTTCTTTCTGCTTAAACTTAGGAACAACGCTTTTTGTTTTCTGCTATAAAAAGGTCAGGAAATCCTGCAGATTTCACAGGAACAACAATTGCTGCAGCACTCATTGGTTATGAGGGTTTTGTGATCTCGTATAAACTGTTTAAAGCTATGCCTGTTTAAAACCGTGTCCTTACATGAAATGATATTAGTGGTCGTAACTTTCCTTGTTAAATCACCAGCAAACCAATTGACCCAAATATCTCATTGTCAAAATACACATACGAGTTGCATTGGATAATACTAGGCCACTTAGTTCAAAGATCTATTCGGTAGGGGGATTTGCCTTTTCTATTTGCCTGACTGTCACGGACGATGAAAATTTTTTTCTATCTGTACGTCCTTTGGCGATTCTTAGGGCTAACTCCTGGATGGCCAATGCTTTCGCATAAAGTTCAGCTGGGAAAATTCTTCCTGAAGTGTTTTTGACCAGGTAACTGGCCTTTTGGCTTTTTGGCTAAATTCACTCGGCTTTACCTGCTTTTGAATACATAAGACACATTAAGTTTACTTAAATATATTCTCAAATAAAGTTCGGTAAGAATTTTACCATAAAATGAGGCTATACTTTCATGCTTGCTTATTTGCTTTTTTGTTTGTAACTTTTACCTGTCCACATAAGTGGCACATCATCTGCTGCATACATTTAGGCGTGTATAGTTATCCAAGCGGAGAATCTGCTGCAAGCGTGTTTTTTTTTTAGTTTTTTTAAACTATATTCTGCTTATTTGATCAATGGCTAATAGTGACGCTATTGAAACACTTTTGTTATAGCAACCTGTGCTGCTTATTTTCGAAACATTCACACATTGATGTTACTAAAATGTTTCTTAACTCTGTAGCATTTGTTGTTTGCTTAATAATTTCATGAGCCTTTTACTAAAAATAGATTTTGTTTTTTGTTTGCCATAACTTTAAAGCCTTCCTGTTAAAGAATTAAATTTTAAATATCTCTGAACAAAAAGTTTAAAAAAATTGTACGAGTACGGCGTGTATAGATGTAACATCCATTATTTTCAAATTTGAATTTTACATTTCTTAGATTTTTGTTTTCACCAGGAAAAATTCAATTATGGTGTAGTGCATTTGCATGTCGGAAAGAATTTTCGAATTTTATTTTAGACAGAGAGTTTCTCGGGTCCATTAGAAAAAAAGAAACAAAAGCAAACTCAAATGTACAATGTGCTTACACAAGCTATTTTGCATACAAAAAAAGTGTATGCTCTTCATTTAAATGCATCTGCACTTTTGATATGCAATATTTAAGTTACCGAATAAATGAAGAAGGATGTTCTGCACAAAACAAAAAGTGCAAAATAGCATCAAGTATGAATTTCCAACAAGAAACCAATAGGAAAATGGACAGAACAACAACAAAATAGAATTGAGAAATTCCTAAACTTAAACACATTTGGGAATACAGGCCAACCACAAAGTAGTAGCTTAAATAAAAACAAATAAGGGCAGCACTGTCTTCGGCTATGCCGAAGGCTTCATACCTTTCATGAACATCAAAAAACTTAACTTCAACCTTCATTTCTTTAGGAGCTAGACATTACTTATACTAAATTGATGTACACTGTAAACTACACAGATGGTGGAGTTATATCGCAACAACTTTTATCTGAACATTCCTTATGGATCACCGGTCTTGATGATTTTCTCAGCAGACCTTGTATGATTAATTAGTATGTGGCCCACGAAATTGTTCGGGTTAATATTTAAACAATCAGTTGAATGGGAACTATATTTTATAGTGACCCGATCTTTATCATTTCCACTGTAAACTCTCCGTTGATAATATATGAAAAAATTGCTAAATTTCATGTTCCTGAACAATCAGTTACATGAGAGCTATATGTTATAGTGATCCGATCTTTGCCATTAGCACTGTAAGTATTCTGTTGATAATGAGTGAAAACAGTGCAAAATTTCGAGTTCCTAGCTGCATAAATGGAGGAGTTATAGCGAAAAACCTCATATCTGAACAATCAGTTGTAAGGGAGCCATATACTATAGTTTTCCGATTTCACCGGTTCCGATAAATGATTTATACATTCACTCACTAATTTTCAGTCGGATATCTCGAAAACTGAGGGACTAGATTGCATACAAACAGACGGACAGACGGACATGGCTAAATCGACTCAGCTCGACGTTCTGATCATATAAGTATACATTTTGATGGGTCTATCTCTTCTTATTCTGGTAATTACAAACATTGGATAAAAGTTATAATACCATGAAAGGTATAAAAAAATGTACAAAAAGCAAAAAAAAACTAAAACAAGCGAGGCAAGACTGAAAGCAGGAGAAGCAAATATGCAAAAATATCTGTTTATGGTGAAGTCACCGTCTACTTGTTCTGTTCACAAAACTGCTGGTAGCATGAGGAAAATATGCAGTTCTTGATGGACAGCTCAACTGACAGCAGGCGCAGAAAGCACAGAAGCACCGACCGAACTACAGCTGGACAACCAAATATGGACGAGGAGCAAACAGGCCGAAAGGACATTGGCTAAATGGTGTTAAGGTGATTCGAACGGAGCAGGGTAGAGTGCTTTGGCAAGCGGATAGACAGTCTACCACAGACAGACAAACAGACAGTCGTTCACTGGGGAAATGGTGGTACTAAACAAGCTTGTTAAGTGCAAAACAAGCTGTGCGGAGTGGCAGAAAATAAAATTACAAGTAGAAGAAAACAAACATGTGCATATACATATGCAGGTCTCCTATATCCAAATACATGTAAGTATGCTTGTACGCTTATACATTTTGGAATTGGAAAAAGTGCCGAGAATGCAAATGTCCATATCTATTCACATACATAACGCTTCGTTGTATAACAACATTTTCTGAAAAAAAGTTATGAGAAAATCAAGAGTAAGATCTATCTTTATCGGCACAAACTATTGTATGCATGTGTGTTGATGCTCACGCGTTTATATAGGAAAATACCACAAATATCAAAATCAAGCTAACAACCATATTGGCTTTTGGCTTTGCAGTTCAGTTTCGCAACAAACATTTGGCTTTGCCTCCTCTGCCTGTTGAAAAACGGAAAGCCCACTGGCATCCTTTTTCTTTCTCCTTAACTGTTCGTGTAATCCACACAGTTTCGGTAGTGTTTCAAGTGCACTCTCAAGGAAGCATTGAAGTGCATAATGGTCAATGCACAAGTGGCCAAATATGTATATATGTATGCGCTGGAAAGTTGCTTAAGTGTTGAAGGATATACCACGGAATTTGTAGTGGCCGAACTATGTACAATTCAAACTTGCAGAAGCTCATATCTTGAAGCGTAAGTGTTTATATGTTTATGTGTATGTGTTTATATATGTAGTATGCTTTGCTTTCACTGGCCACTGCCGGTTGTATGTCGGTTAAAATCAATTGATGTTTTGAGAAAATAGCAAAACTTCCACTTAATTAGTGTCAGCATGTCAGTTGCAGATGAATGAAGCAATAATGGTACAGCGATTATTATAAGGATGGAACAAAAAATTAAACGAATTTAAATTTTTTTAAATAACTTGATACATAACTACTAGTAAAAGAAATACCTACGATTTTTTAACAAAAATACTAGAACGCCTTTTTTGCCTTAAAATTACTTATTTATGTCTCAGCAGCATTTAAAGGATTTGTTTAGAAAAATAATTATGCCATTTTATTCTTGTCGGAAAAAATTTTTCTGACTTACTCGCACTTTTTATAAGACAGAAAACAGTTACCAAAAGCCCTGGAGAGTGATGTTTCATTATGATAAGGAAGACAAAAAAGTCTGTCCGTCTCATATTCTTCAATACAGTCAGTTTAAGGATTTAAACAGTTCAGCTTGAAATTTTGTAGCATATTTCCCATGAGAAAAGTGTACGTCGCACAGTGAGACGTTCCCATATAAGCTGCGGCAAAAAGTAGTAACCATGCTACAAATTCGCTGAAATTTCGTATAATGATAAAGATCGGCGCACTGCCACGCCCACAAATCGTCTGAGCGGAACTGGTAAGTATTATTCGATTTTGATAAAATTCAAATTATATGCTGGTTTTGACCAAGAAAGCATCGATCTCAAATTTCTTCAAAACATTTGTGTTGCAATTAAGCCACTTCTATTGATAAACAAGAGAACTGATTCAAAATATTTTCCACCAAAGATATTAATCGGAACTCCTTTAAACGTCCGAGTCTTGGATTCCGGACATGGTAGACTTAATATATGTATATACCACATATTTTCGGTAGCAGAGCCAAGAGAACTACGAAAGGCCTTTATTATGATTTAGGCATTGCAGCCTTAATGAGTGGGGAAGGGCAAATATGTACATTAGGGTGATCCTTAAAATGAAATTTTAAGTCTCACCCCCTCAATCGGCAATACCACGGTCAAAGATATCACATATAAATTTTGATCCCGATTGGAGACGGTTACTGCGTGTCGCACAGGGGTCAAAGTTCAGATT
>JAPVRG010301542.1:0-12196 GCA_029783565.1 Rhagoletis cerasi
GACAGTGCTGTACGATAGTCGTCGTGCTGTATGCATGCTGCGACGATTACGCGTAGCTGTCGGCTCGTGTGCGGTTCCCCATTAAAACACACGGGTGCGACAAGAAAGCGTATGCTGCATGCATGACGAGCCAATGTCGCGCCGATGACGATACGATGACGAGACGAGCCGTGTGCGGAGTGCCTTAGCGTTCACAAACGGAACTTACTACTCGTACAGTCATATGAATATGCTTTTTATGTGCATTTCATTTGTTTGTTGACGCGAGAATATGCATTTGTGTTAAGTAGTCAGAGTTTATGTATGCATAATTACTTTGGATAGGATACAGAAATAGTTTTGCATGCTTTTGTGCCAGTAAATAAATACACACATACATAGGTTTGTTTTGAGTTGATAAAGTGAATTTCCTTTACACGCAAATATGTGAAACTATGTAATTTAAGGAAATTGAACAAAAAGAAAAACTTTTTACATTTTGCATTTGTAAATGCGCATTCTAAGGAATAAACATACATACAGACGTACATATATTTAAGTCTGTATAAAAAGGGTTTAAAATATTTAGACCACATTCAATAGGATTAGAGACTTTTCCAAGTGTGCAGTGTATACTTAAAACAAAAAACAAACCATTAAGTTTTGTTATTTTCAGCGAAGAATACCGATTACTTTTGCTTTTTATTTTTAAGAGCAAATGCTAATGCAAAATTGCATTTAATTACCAATGCCTAGAAAATATAAAGCAACTATTAATACATACTAATTTTCTGCCTAAGGGCCATTCCATTGTGACTAGTGGGACATTTGTCTGCAGAATGTGATCAATTGTGAATTATAACTATGTCGTCGGCACTTATACAACAGTGAAGGATAGTTTTTAATATAAATAAATAACTAATGTATAAAATTCCGTTCAAAAAAATGCCAAACAATTTATAACTTATTTGTTACTATTATTTGAATGAATGTGACTAGTGGGACACTGAAAATCCCTCTATTTTACTTTTGTGCACTCAAAGACAAATTTTAACCAAAACACTTAATTTTCAAGCGAAGTTTTTCTTGTGTTGTAAGACACATACTATGCGCTTTCGTTTTCATTAAAAATTAGGCTGATATAATCTTCATAGAAATATTTAAAAATGTTTAGAATTGCGACTAGTGGGGCAGGTCCTTGTGATTGGTGTAAAGTAATTATGTATAAAGTAAAAGTTTCCATAGACAAAACTTACATCTTTTTATTTTTTTAATGTTTTTACACAGATAAATGAAATTTAGTCATTTAGTAAGACGTTACTACTGAAATATGGATAATTAAGGCATTTAACATATTTTGTAGTTTTCCTTTTTTACATGGAATGACCCTTAAAGAAAAACCGGCGAAGTTTGCCTGTTATTTTTGTCTTAAAATAATAAAAATAAAAATTTCTAAGGTCACATGGAAATAACGCTCTATTGGTATCGATATCGATACTTATCGCTCATTCACTAAAGAACGTCACAACTCAAAAACGAGGTTTTTCAAGTCTTTTAGTAAATGAGCGATATGTTTATTATTTTCGAGATTTTGTGTAATACGACATTAAATTTTAACAATTTATTCATCGATGTCATTAACGATATATTTATAAAAATGTTACTTTTTTTAGTTCCCTTACCGTTGCCAAGACTTATATCGATTTCAATTCTCGCAGATATGCATCAGTAATTCCAAAAATGTTGACTTTCTATCAAAAATAAGCAAATATTTCTTGCACATAATAATAAAACCAAAAAGTTTTAAAGTCATGTAAAATTAAGGTTCCATCGATACAAAGACGTGCACAAAATGTATTCAACAAAGTGTAATTGAATTTGACATTTCTCTCAGAAGAACCATCCTATAAAGTCAAACGGATACAATTTTTCATGATTTTTCAATCGCTTGTTTATATTTTTTGGCATAATAGTACCTTACACATCACAATTTACAATTCATGATTTACTATGTCCGTGCTCACATCAGCAAATATCTTGTATAGTATATATTTTTCGAAAACCTCCAAAACATTCTCATCTTTGTTCCATGTCCAAAGTAGTACCGATCGTTTGCTGGTGCCGCTTCTTTTTGCAGTGTTAACGTTGGGGTGGGTACTCATCAGACACTCTTCTGGTCAATTCACTGGAGAGAGTTTTTACGTTGACGGTCCCAAGCCCAGCGCAAAACCTAAAAAAATTCACGAGTTACCGAATATACATAAATGTAAATATAAGTAAATATTTTGCAATGGCATTTTTGCAAAGTGCTTGGCTTAGCTTTTCTCCTAATTTGTGGTGTGTGAATCCGAACGTCAAATGACTTTTATGAAAGAATTTTTTTATGCCAGGTTTTTAAATTCTACCAATTACGTTTGTTGATATGTTCTCCGTTTCGAAATTAGCTTCAAGTGATAATTTTTATGAAGTGGTCGTTTTCGAAAAAGCATAATTTTTGGTCCTTAAAAGAGTAAGTTAAAGGAAAATTCTCTCAGACAATCCTTAATTCATTTAACTGTACGAGCTATAAACAGAGCTTCTCTTCCTATTTTTGTGTGCCGAACCAAGGTCCTACGTAGTGGTAGTACGCACCTCTAACCACTCAGCTACAGCGGCCGCACAAAATGAATAATAATATAGAAAAATTTCAAAGGGACTCTGCAAATCCATTAATAAATCCAATACACTGTCAGTACGTACAAACACTGTGCATTAGGGCTTGGAGTTCTATCCGGATTTTTTGAATACTCGTGTAATTCGTATATCCGAATAGTGCATAGATATCCGGAAGTCCATACATTCGAATCTAAAAATTAACAATAAAATAACAATTGTTTGTGTATTAGTTAATTGTTCTATTATTTATTTTGCAACTCGATAGATTCAGTAATTTTGTTTATAAAATCCGGATATTCAGATAACCAAATGAACGGATATTAACCGATTATCTGGATATCCTTGCTATTCGGATTTTATCCGTATACACGAATATCCGAACGGATATACGGATATTCGAATATACGCATAGTCCCAGCCCTACTTTTTATTTAAATCGCTGTAGGGCTTCTTATGACCTTCAACTACACATACAAAATCTTTAATCCAGCTCAGGCACTCGAAACTTTGTACTTAAACTTTTCAATTTTGTTAAGTTTAAAATATTTGTAAACATCTTTGTCGATTACTCAAATACGAGTACATATTGATTTCTCTTCAATTCCTTTTTTCCACTTGCAGCTATCGAAAAAGTTTCAACAACTTTAAAAGAGCAACAGCTACGATAGCAGCACCAGCAACCGACAGCTATCCAAAAAAAAAAAAAAGCATCAACATGTGTCTGTCGCAACCGTTAATGAATGCGCTCGCATTTATTTGTTTGGGCGCTCTGCTCTGGCAGCAATGCTGCGCTGATATACCGGACAACAGTGCGTATACGCAATATACACATTCATTTACAGCAAGCCATTCACATACACACATTTATCACACATAATAACCCACTTTGTATTATTCTCTTTTTTCACCCATGGCACTTGCGCTCGCCCACCCCTCAGATGTCATCAATAATTTGTACGACAATTTGCTGCAACGTGAATATGCCGGCCCTGTAGTTTTTCCCAACCATCAGGTCGAACGCAAAGCTCAACGTTCTCCTTCCCTGCGGCTACGTTTTGGTCGCCGCAGCGATCCGGAAATGTATTTGCCCGCCGAGAAACGTTGGTTTGGCGACGTGAATCAGAAGCCAATCCGTTCGCCTTCACTGCGTTTGCGTTTCGGACGTCGCAGTGACCCCAGCATGCCGCTGCACAGCGAATTAGATGCTCTAATGAACGATTTGGCTAGTGTGAGCAGCAACAATGGTGGCATTACCGAAGCAGAGGATGTAGCTGCATTTTATGGCGATGAATATCCAGAGGATATTATGGAGAGCGCTTTTGAGCGTGTAGTACGTAAGCCACAACGTTTGCGCTTCGGACGCAGCTTGCCGAGAATACATAACAATATTGATGATGAATTGGAGGTAAGTGGAATTTAATGAAACGGAAATGCGAAATTATAATTACATACTCATTTATTTCCTAGTTTGGGCAGGCATAAAAAGCATAAATGAATGAATCGATTTTAAAAAATATTCTTACTTATGATATGCATTTGACAAAGTTTAAATTTGGAAAATAAATGAATAAATAAATAAAACTAAATGTTTTGCAAAGTAAAGTACCTACCACAAATATAATTCCCAAGCCGTTGCCTTAGAGCTTAATTAAACTGGTATATCATCGGTGATACTGCAAAATGTTCTATGTCAATTACACTAGTCGACAAATTTTGACGTAATTGCGTTAACCTAAGCAAAAAAATGTTTTCTAAGCTAATTTTGAGTCGCTGAACACGAAAACAAACCCCATTATTTTTTTCAAAGAAGCGTTTTCGAGATTTTTTCAAAAAACGTGTTTCTTGGTACCTTTCGCAGTTATTTGTCAATATCTTTTGAAAAAATCATCTAATCGAGCAACCTACCGTTCGAAAGGTATTGATGCGCCCTTTGCAAAAATATATAACTTGTATAGATTTACATAAAATTATTACTGTTAGCGACCAAAATCGAAAAAAGTGGAATTTTCATTCATTTTTGAAAAGTACACATTTTTATATGCTTATTTTTAATTACAAATTTTTTTTAATTTTTTTTTTTCAAATTTGACTAAAAGATAAATCATTGCAGTAAATTTTGAGTCTAAGATCATCCAAATCGGATAAGGAATGTAGATGTTATGGAACACTGAGTAAAAATTCTAACTTTGCATTTTTCACACAATCACACTTTTAGTCGTGCAATATATCACTCCATTCCAAGAAATTATCTTACATCAATTAATTATTATCATCCCATCAGCAAACCCGCGAACAACACCAACAAGCCGAAGACTTTTTCAACTCGCTGCTGACTTCAGAAAAATTACACAACATGTTGCTCTCACTACGTCAATACGAAGGCGAACCTTTGGCCGCTGATGATAATGAATTCCAACGTGAAGTACGCAAACCAGCGCCACTCCGTCTGCGATTTGGGCGTAGCACTGGCGGTAATACAGAAGCGCAGAAGGTAGGTACATACATACTACATAATTCGTTATCCAGATGATTCCATAGATATTCTACAGGGCTGCGAACCGGTTTTGAACCGAACCGTCGCTTTTTTCGGGCTTCGAACTGAACCACTAACCGAATCGTTTTTATTTTCAAATGTCAAAACCGAACCGAAAACCACTCTAAAAAGTGGTTCGGTTCGAAATAAAAATCTACTACAGCATTTTTCAAGTCTTGTAATACACAACTTTGTCTAAAAATGGTACCTTTTGGTAAAACTGCTAACCGTTTTTTTTTTGATGGCAACAAACCTTGAGCCAAGATTTTAAAATTTTAGATTCAAAGTTCTGAATATGCATTTTTTGTGTACTTAACTAGACTTACGTGTCGCCCAAACTTTAAAAAATTTTATTAATTTCGCCTTATTGTGTATTTAAAAAATAGAGATATTTTATATAATTTATTACAAACCACTTAAATAATAGTGCCCTTAGGTTTCGCTTCTTCAAGTATGGATACCATTTCAATATCAAAAGTTCCTTGAAATAAATTTTAAATTAACAAAGGAAAGGTTTGATAAGCGCGGATAACCCTTAAAGTATCCGGAAACGACCATTTGACGGAGTTTTTTGAATACCACATTATGATTTTCAAAAATTTAATATTTGTTTAGGTAAACAGCATTGACAAATGAAAATTCCACCAAAGTAGATTCGATTGAACAGCATCTCAAAAAACCAATTTTGTTAAAAATGGCAATTTTTCGTGAAAACTTTCGTTCGATGATTTCTTTACACATTTAAGTGCCGCTTAACTCAAAAACAAAGCTTGGAACGGCTTCATTCGGATTTTGGTAATGAATAACCATCAAAAACGTTGTTTATGACTGGTTTGCAGAATTTAAGCGTGGATGCGTCAGCCTCAGAGATGAATACCGTAAAGGTCGGCCATCAACTGCTCTTGTTGTGGCAAACATCGATGCTGTGCGAGAAATGATTCAGATGGAGCGGCATATGACATACCGGGATATCGAGGCATCCTTGCACATTGGCAAAAGTCAAATACAAATGATTTTGCATGAGTATTTAGCAGTGAAGAAAGTCTGCAGTCGTGGATTAAACACAATTTTTTTCGTTTTTCACGATTATGTAGGAGATTTAGGAGTGAAGAAAATCTGTTGTTTTATCATAAGTATCTGGAGAAATTTTTATATGTCAAAGTGGTTTACCTTAACAAATATTAAATTTTCTAAAATCATAGTGCAACATCAAAAAAAAAACGACGGATTATCCTCGTATACGTGAGTATTTGAATTTTTTCTCAACACAAAAGCCTTTTATTTTTAAATGTGTATAGTCCCTATAATAGTTTTTTAATATTTGTATCACTTAGTATAAAAAAAATTTAACCACTTGAACCGAACCGAACCGTGGTTCAGAGATGCTTATACACCGGTTATTGTACCGGTACAAGTTTTTTCTAAGTGGTTCGAACCGCTGAACCGAACCGCACCGATTTTTGGAGTGGTTTGCAGCCCTGATATTCTATGAGATTTAGACCTGGAGATTGGGTAGTGTTTTTAAGGTGTGGGGTGTATTATGTAATATCTTGGTGTTTAAAGTAATAATCGTATTCTATTCCAGCTTTCGATCACTTTTTGTTAGATTTCGCTTTAATTCATTTAGGTTCATAGGCCTGTCCATTGCATTTCCCATAAAAACAAGTTAACTGACACCAGAAGATGACATACAACCCTATTCCATGACCATGAACTAACCAATATTTTCCTTTGTTTGTGTTAGTTAATTGTAAGTGACGAACACTTTTTTCCACATGAATTAATAGCTACTTTATTTTAATTAATTTTTTCATAAACAATGAAACCCTTGTTAGCAACTTGTTAGTACTTAAAAGCAGTTAATTCATTGTTATATCTATGAAAAATCTCAAATAAATGTTTGAAATTATTTTATGGGCGTGGCATGCCTTTAAAAGGTTAATAAAAATAATAAATGACACAACACTTCTGCCATTGTGTGTATTGTAGCCAGAGATGAAGACTTCTACAAGAAAGATTAAAAATGATATTTTAATCCAAGAGTAATCGTTTAGTATTTATACAATTTTGACAAAAAAAAATTTATTCGAAAAAATATTTGTTTTTACATAAATCTCTTTTCACATTTTTGTTTATTTTCTTTGCAGAAAGTCACTGCACAAAATGCATTGGATGCGGACAAAAGTGTAGCAGTTGTCGCACCACCACAACCACAACAACAAGCACAAAATAAAAATTAAATACAGCAAAAATTTTAACCTACATCCCACATATACATAGAACAATTGGCAACTAAAAAAACGGCTAACTGTAGACAGGCAAACCGTGAAAAAAAGTGTTAAAGAAGAAATTTTATGGAAAGAACGTTTCAAAATACCTTTTATTTAAATACATACCCCCCGGAGAAAATATGCGAAATCTTGTCATAATCTAACTCTATAAATATACCCATAAAATTTAGTCGTAAAAAATATTTAAGCTTAAAGTCCTAACTACATTTGACTTAAGTACTTATGCATTTTAATTTGTTTTAAAGCTGTTGTGCAAGCAGTCTATTCTAGAAAAAAAATATTAATTTTTTATTACACATACTATGTATCATAGTATTACATTAGTATATATGTACATATGTGCCGACGTACAGAAAAATATTTCATACAAGTTTTGACAGTTTAGTAAAATTTTCGAGGATTCCGAGGTTCTCAAGGCTTATTTCAGTTTAAAAGATTGCGTTTAGTGGATTTTTTAACATTGCCGACAATTTCTCAGAAATGTAAAATTTCAATTTATAATTTTTTCTAAATATTTCAATTTTTTATAAAAGCTATGGTGCAAGATTGGGAAAATATGTAAAACTTTTTTAAATAATTTTCTTTAGAATAACCAGATATTTTCTTCGAAAAATCGGATATTATTTAATATCTTAAGAGAAAGATTTTTTAACTTTTTTTTAATTTTTTTAAGACAGTTACATTCTTCTTCAAAACATCATTTAAATAAAATTTTTAACAGAAACGCTTGTTTTTATTTTTTTGAATATTTAATTTTTTTCGGTAAATCACTTTGCTATTTAATCTTTCATAGAAAAATCTTAAAATTTTTAATTACAATTCGTTATTTCTGTATGAATTAAAAACAAAATTATTATGCGATAATATTTTTTAAATTTTTTTGTGCTTGTTTTTCTTGAATATTCTTTCTTAGTTTACATATAAAAAATTTTAATTATTTCTTTTAAAAAATTAGTTGCAATGCAGCCTACCCAAGTAAAGCAAATTTTGAAGAAACTCGTCTAAGTTTTTTTCAAATAAATATTCTTTTATTTTTTTCAGATATAATTTTCGAATCATTATGCGACTTTTTCATAAAAAGAAATTTAAAAAATCTTAAGAATGTTTTATTTTTTTCTCATAACTTTTCTATATTTTAAAGACATTATGGCAAATTTTTTCAAGTAAAGAAATTGTAAGATTTTTTTCTTAAATATATTCAATATTTGTAAATCACTATAAGCAAAATTGTTCGTTATTTTTAAATATTTGAGAAACTTGTGCTGTATGTCTAAAAGCCAGTTTCACGAAAGAAATTTATGTGAAAATTAATTTTTTTACTTGAATTTAATTTTTTAATTTTTTATTCTTTATTTTATTTTTTTTTAATTCAGTCAAAAACTGTTTTGCAATACAAGACAAGAAATTTGTTTAGTATTAACATGCTAATTTTTTATTTGTTTTAATTAAAACTTGTGTAGAAGGCAACCTTCTCAAGAAACAAATTTAAAAAAATTTAAATAAAATTTGGTCATACTTAACATGTTTTCATATTTTTTACTTAACATGCTGCTATTCTTTCGCATTTAAATTAGTCAAAAACTGTTATGCAACTCAACCTCACAAAGAAAAAGATTTTAACAAATTTGTATAACATTTTTTCATGTTGTTTTTTTAATATTATTTCACTCCAACTGAAAATTATTAATAATGTATTAACTTAGTTAAAATCTGTGGTGCAATGTGGCCCACATAGACAAATATTTTTGTGTTTGAAATTTTTTTAGACAAAAGAAAATTTTTTGTATAATTTTTTATATTAAAAAAATATAATGTTTTGTACTTTTTATTTTTATTTGTATTTTTTAATTTATCACGAAAATTTTTTATACTCTACTATTTTACTACAACTGAAAAATTCTTTAAAATGTATTAACTTAGTTAAAATCTGTTGTGCAATGTGGCTTACCTAAAGACATTTTTTTATTATTTTAAATTTTTTAAATTTTCTTTATACAAAAGTTGGAAAACAAATTTTTGAAAATTCTCACATTATTATTAGTAATCTAATTCATTTTTTGTAAGACTTTTTTTAATTTGTTTTAATTTTTTTTGATACTTTTGCAAAGACAACGGAAAATTTTTGTTTTTATTTCTCGCTTCACTTGAGAAAATATGTATTTTATAACTATTTTTTTTAGCTTTTGTATTTAGTGCAATGTAGCCGCAATAAGGAAAATATGAAAAAAAATTAGAAATTTTTTATTTTCTCTATACAAAAGCTGGTGTGCAGTGCGACCTTCCTTTGCTGAAAGTGTGAAGTTTTTTTAAGAATTTAGTACAAATAAATTTTTGTTTACTTTTTTCAAGGACTTAAAGCAGGGTATTTGCGTTTAATTAATCATTTCACTTAAGAAAGCTGGCGTGCAATGCGGACTCCGTAAGAAAACAAATTTTTGAAAATGTTCAATTTTCTTTGAAAGCTAGTCCATTTTTTCAAAAAATATTTATTTTTAATTTTTGTGATATTTTTTCAAAATCCTTCAGGAAAGTTTTTGATCTTTTATTTTACTTAAAAAAAACTAACTTTTAAAATGTGCTCTTTTAAAATTTTTGTATTCTGCGTAATTACTTAATTTTAATAGTTTAGTAGATTTTATTTTTCATTTCCCTTTTCCATTTTTTCCTAAATGTATGTATGTAAGTACATTAGAAAAAAATTAACTATTTTTAGTAAAAATATTTAGTGTGAATGTAAGAATATGTAAAATGTGCAGCAACCAAAAAATTATACATATGTATGTATTTAATCGAAATTTAAAAATATTACAAAATATTCTTAGTAAAACAGTTAAAAGCTATTGAATTCGCAAAAGAAAGCTAAAAAATTGGCCCCCAAAGGAAGATTGCCAGTGAAACTTTACGTATGTATAAATAAGTAATTGTTTGTGTAAAACCTTTTTGCATTAAAAATGCAAAAATCGAAAAATTAAAGAACTTAATAAAAAAAAATATTTCATTGAGAACAATTAGTACGTTCAATTAAACATAAATTAAATTGAGACTTGGTGTGTAAAGATGTCAAATAAAAATTATGAAAATTGCTACTAAAAATTAAAACTATGAGATTTTCAATTCAACAAAACTGTATGGACTTGGTAAACGCTGAAAGTAAATAAGACCTTTTTTCATTTACACCATCAATGAAATTGTAGTTTATGTAAGAAAACAAATTTTTTTTGTCTTACACTTTTCATCTTTTTTTTTCAAATGCATAAACAAATATGTATGCATACATACACTACATACAATTTCAAAATACATGAATGAGAACTACAAAGAAATTCTTGACGAAAACAATTATACTAAATATATACATAAATACCTATATGAATGTGCAATTATTAATAAACAAATCTATATAAGAGTTATTTAAGATTAAGTAAAACAAGCAAATTCAACTTTACTTACACACACATACACATTACTGAACGCAAATTATTAACATACAAACATTAATATATAAAAAAATAATAAGTAGAAAAAGTATAAAACCAAGCTAGTCAGTGCGTGAGCAAGTTTAAAAAATATACATATATACATAAATTATAAAAAGAAGAGAAAGAAGAAGAAATAGAAAGAGGAAGTATTTATAAATGTAAATATATATATGAAGAAATGTATACAAACCTATAAAATTGATTTTATTTGCAAAAGCATACAACTAAAACTATGAAAAAAACACAAAAAACAATACAGTTATCTTAGCAGCATTTCGCATTGGTAGTTCAATTAAGAAAATGTGGCAAATAAAATAACATAAAATACAGTAACAAAGAGACAGCAAACACTTCTACCCTCATAAGGCGACAAAGAGCAGACGAAGGAGAGAGCGTGATTTTTTTCCGGCAGAGAAGCAACACAGCGCAGCTACTTACACAAGAATTTAACAAATACAAAAAAAAATGTCAACCAAAATTTTAACCAGTTAAAAACAGAGAAGTTATAAAAATAAAAATAAATTAAAAAAGAAGAGAACGAAGCCACAAAATATGTTTTATTCGTAGCGGATGAATTTAGCGATGGTTAAGTATTATGTGATAAATGTAAAAAAATGTTATTCGTACAATGATTTTGGGTTGCTGTGCCCAAACACGTGACCCGCATCAAAAAAATTTCACGTAAACGTGGAGTCAAAGGTTCAAACTTTAGTTCTATAAAAAAATATCCTATTTTTATTCA
The DNA here is from genome assembly GCA_029783565.1 of Rhagoletis cerasi. Taxonomy (NCBI): domain Eukaryota; kingdom Metazoa; phylum Arthropoda; class Insecta; order Diptera; family Tephritidae; genus Rhagoletis; species Rhagoletis cerasi. Next base: position 11,680 of record JAPVRG010301542.1, read on the forward strand.
CTAATTTTCTCAAATAAATATGCAATTTTATGCATTTCATAAGAAATAAGTTCTGCTCAAAAATACTGTGGATAGCTTGAATATTCATACAAGGCAAACCCCATCAGGCTAAAACTTTTGTTTATACAACAAACTTTTCAGGCCTTTCCCATTGAAAAACATATGATTTTCCTCTGAAAAATCGCGAATTTTCACCATTTTTGAAAAGCTCCCCACCGGTGTTGGAACGGGCGACTGCCCTACCTCCGCAGGGGAACTACTGGAGAGGCGCCGACTACTCTGAGCAATTGACTCTTTCAAGCCTTTCAAGTCCCCTGGACCGGATGGCATCATTCCTGCGCAGCTGCAAAAGGCTGTGGAGATCTCGTGCCGCTGGCTCACCCCCATCTATGCGAGCTGCATAAAAAGAGGGTGCATCCCGGGGGCTTGGAGCAGTGTGAGGGTCACGTTCATCCCCAAAGCAGGAAAGAGCTCTAATGTATGCCCGAGGGATTTCAGACCAATCAGTCTCTCTTCT